>RXPK01004401.1:0-56595 GCA_004143645.1 Protaetia brevitarsis
GAGATGTAATGTGTATCTAAATAAATACTTTTTAGTTCGTAAGTTGTTCGAATTTGTATTTGCCTTCTTTACTATGGATTTAACAATTCATAAATAAAATTGAATAAACTAATTTTATTATATGTTCTATCGTATGCACTTGTAATTATTTCAGATTTTACTTTAAAGTATTGGTGTTACATGGTAACAACACAAATCCTATGTAAGAAACAACGTATATATTTATATACGTAAATTTTATCAGCAACTAATCTGCATAGGGTCCATGCCAGCATAATTAAAATATAATAATATATTGGGTTGGTCTTGCTATTTTGCAAAACTTGAGTAACATTTCGTCATGCTGCGGCAGAATAACCAACAGTTCGTTATTTGACGAAACGTTAATAAGTTTTTTGCAACCACAGTACTAAGTAAAGGTTATCGCACATTAGTCCTCACAAAACGCACGGTGCGCCCCGTCAAAAACGGATAGAATTAAAGCATGCAAATGAATGAACAAGCGCCCATTATACTAGCTACATAGCTCAGCGCAATGCTATTGGTTTTGTGATGGGGCGCACCGTGCCGTGCTGTAAACGGGATAAGTGCGATAACCTAAGAATAAAAAACACCATTTTTGTTTCTTGCTTAAAGAAAGGAATCCTTAAGTCAGTAAGTACCGTTTCAATGTTTAATAAATAACGTTTGATTTAAAAGGTATTAGATGTTTACCACAAAAACGACAAACTAATATTAGCTCGTTTTGCATTTATTTTAAGGAGAGGTCTGATTTACATCAATTTATTTTTTCTCAATTCAAAGTCTCATAATTTCGATTAAATGCATAATAGTCTTGAAACAGTTTTTTTTTCATTTGTTTCAAGTAACCAGCTTTCCTTTGTCAAGACATTAAATTTCTTCAAACGGAATTAATTTTCATGGATATTGAGCAAAATAATTTTCTTCGTCCAAGAAATTATTAATTTGCTTATATATAGAACGAGAGGTACTCAGTTGAGAAATTCTCCTTGATTCTAGAAATTGCTTTCTCCTGTTGTGTACTGCCAAAAGTTGTAGTAAGTTTTCCATTTTTTTTATTTGTAAGAAAATATTTAATACGTTTTTGTGTTCCACCTTTATTACTATTCCAAATACAGAATATTATTAATAGTTTTATTGAAAATGGTCCTTTCCAAATAAGCTTCAAAATATCAAAAATCATACATCTATATAAAAAGGGTGAAGGCATCAAATTGAAATTACGGCCAATGCAATCCTGCTGCTTTATCAAAAGTTTTTGAAAGTGCATTACATTCACGTTTGCATGAGTATTTAGTTAAAAACAATTTAATATCATCAATCAACTGGTTTTATTAAAACTAGATCTACTAGTATGCGGTGGCTGAGGTATGACTAACACTTAAATAATATGAATGCTAGAAGACGTCCGCATGTGGACATTGATCTTCCGACTTGCCTATAAATCATATATACTGTTAGAGAAATTGTCAGCCTTGAATACGTGGCACTGCACTCAGTATTTTTAAATCTTACTTGTGTCAGCGGAAACAATTCACTGAATTAAACATAGAATAACTATGGGTGGTAGAACGTTGCAAGCCTGAAACAATCGAGAATTCTATTGGAACCCACAGGGTCAAACTTGGGTCGCTACTATTTTTTCTTTTCTCAATGATCTACCACAATTCTTGTCCGGCAGTGTGGTGTGTACGCCGTGATACTCAATCTTAATATCTTCAGAGAAACCATGAGGGTTCTAAATACGCTCGTCGGTGTTGAGTGAAATGAGGAGTGGTGTAGAGTAAATAAATTAATTCTTACATTAACAAAACAAAATTAATACATTTTGGGAAAAACAGCTCGCAGTTGGAATTAAATGTTCAAATAATTGTTCATCTCGGTCTTGGAGTGGAATTGTTGGGTTTAACCAATAGACAAGGATTAAAAGGGACATTCACATTAATCAATTATTTCTAAGTAAATAAGTCTCTAATATGTTTTAAGAAAAATGAAAGCAATAACTGCGTTTAGTAGATTAACAATTATTTTCATAGTTAAATTCGCATTTGAGTTATGGTCTTCTATATTGGGATCCATTCCAAGCAAAAAATCTTTGTTGCAAAAAAAGCTCTTCCATTATCGACAATATGCAAAGGAGGATCTGCGGAGACTATTTATGAGTTGGGTATCCAACCGTTTTACACCCTTTATATACATGCAGCTGTCTGCTACGTTCGAAAAAGCATAAACCAATTTCATTGAATTCTACAGCGCATTCCTACATCAATTTGTTCGCTGTGATGTTTCTAGATCAAATAAGTTTTACACATCTTACATTCGACACGGTATTCAAATTTCCAATGCTCTGCCTGAGGCACTGAAACTCTGTACACGCGCACAGTTTGCGTCAAAACTAAGATTATACCTAAAAACTAAAAATTACTCTTCATTAGATGAATACTTCATTCAGGAATAATGGATTTGGTTCTGGATGGTGATATATGTAGGTATGCGGAGCATAATTATAGATATAAGTAGTTTTAAATAACAAAATTTCAAACACATTGCCTGTGCGTAGTGGCGTTCCTCAGGGATCTGTTCTGGGACCTCTTTTATTTACTCTTTATACATCCCAACTCCATAAGTCTCTTAAGCACTCCTCTTATCACCTGTACGCAGATGATACTCAAATATATTATTCTTTTCACCGTGAAGACTTAATTGCTGCCAATACCGTTATAAACTCTGACCTTGCTAACATTGTTAGAATGTCTACCCAACACTTTTTACACATCAATACTAAAAAAACTGCTGTCATTGTTTTTGGAAAAAAGGCTGATATTGATTTTGCAATACAAAACTTGCAGCTTGAAATTAATAATGCCCCACTGAAGTGTAGCAAAACGGTCAGAAATCTGGGGCTGTATGTGGATTCTGAACTCCGATTTAAAGAACACGTAGGAAAATGTATTAGAAAAGCTTATTCGAATTTGAAGAAGCTTTACACTCATAAAAGATACATCTGTCGGCAGATACCAAGAAGCTTTATGTGACGCTATGGTACTTTCGCATTTCAATCACTGTGATGTGTTCTAATGGCCTTGCTTGGACGTCTGTACGGCAAACAGAATACAAAAATTACAGAACAGTTGTATTAGATTCATATGCGGAATTAAAAAAATAATGACATATTCTCATAAATATACAATGTTGGGATGGCTTAATATGAAAGAACGGCGTCGGTTTCATATGTATTGCTTCTTTTACAAAATTGTTAACTTTAAATTACTGTTATCATTAGCATTATTATTATTATCATTATTATTATCATCATCATTATTGTCATTATTGTTAATATTAATTACTCATTATTATGTGCCATTTTAATTGTTATTGTTTATAATTATTGTTATTTATGATGCAACACCACTGGTACAATCTATGATCTATCTATCTATCTATCTATCATATTGTCGAAATTTACAGGGAAGTCACAAGTTACATTAAAAAAACTAAATCCCATACGTTGGGCCGAAAGATACACTTCTCTTGGGAGATTTAAATTTCGTTTCGTTGGTATATTAAAAGCGCTTTCTTAAATATGTCTGAAAATAAGAGAAAAGACGAACAAGTGGAAGGCTTATAAAAAAGTAGTGGATTTGAAGTTGGTTTCCGTTTGGTGTATTTCTGTTAAAAATAATGAGTGAACAAACTTGGCTTCTCAGTTATTACGATCAAACAGTGTAGATAGCAAAATCTTTAGATCTTATATTTTGCAGGGAGGTTGAAAAATTATTGTTCCGTTACTGTTAGTGAGGCTGTTTCTGTAGTTCTGCTGAACAGATATCTGATCTCAAAAGAAGGAGTCATGTGGAAGGGAACAAGATGGACAATATCATTGTGCCGCAATCCTACATGCTTCCCAAATGGGATTTAGTTTCACATCTAGCCACATTAGTAATGGCCAATCACCAAATATAAATGAGACGTTAGTATATTATGTTTGTAAAGCATAAAGAGTAAAAGAAATACATTATTAAAAACATTTACTAATTAAATTAGTAAAAATCAAATTTTTTAACATCCCAGTGTCATCTATCTTTATTAATTTTGAATTAGAAGTGTGCTCTCTCACCAGCCAGATGGCATCCAGGGCGAGAAATTCCGATAGAGGCGTGTTGACATAAAAAAAATAACGAATAGCTAGCCCCTCTTATTATCTCACTGCGTGTGGAGATGCTGTGGGAGGTGTCGAAAAAAAATGTCCTCTCTTCAATCTAATGTTAATGGACCAGTTTCGAAGATATCATAGGCACAAAAATCTTGTCTCAATCGATGTAATCAATTAACTCAATGTGTGATAAAAGTGGATTATTTATTTCCAAAAACAAAATCGAAATGTGCACCTGTGTAAAATCAGATGTAAATCTAAGGATATTATTATTATCTCAAGTAAGTACGTGAGTCCGTTTAATTAATAACACTAACGTTTTATTAGTATTTCCACTTTTTGCAATATGAATTCAATATCTAGAACGTAAATACGTTTAAATTAAATTTAAAAATTCCCGCGCTTTCTGAATGTTCGAACGGGAGTTAAGCTAGGCTTAAATAGACGCGTGAAACAGAATGGCCAACATTGATGGTAAATTACTGGATATTGGTTCGTAACGTAAATACATATTAAATACTTATTAACCTAGAACACTACCAACTTATACACATTTCCCCAAGTAACTGCAAATCGTTTAGCTATGATACAAACAATTTTATAACCTCAAAATTTGCTGAACGTATTAAAATGCAATTTCTTATAAGTATAATTAAATTTAGATTAGAATTGAAATAATACGTTTTTTTTTTAGGTAGATTTGACGAGGAATACCTTCTACAAGGACGAATTCTGCGGACATCGGTGTGGTCAGGAATGTCGGTTATCTGATAGGGGCCCTGGTTATCGTAGGTACTTCCGATCACGGAGGATGGCTCGATCAGGACAGGAACATTACTCGCGAAAATCGTCGTTGAAGAAAAATTACCCAAAAATCACAGGTAATTTGGATAATATTTTGTGATAAACTTTGTTTAACAATTAACATTTTATTTTTTAGGTTGTAATTTGGAATAAATTGGATTTTATCGAAATAGCCGTTAATTTTTACAAGAACAAATTGAGACACATCTGTCTCTAACCAAGCTCGGCTGTTGAATGGTTCGAATTGAAAATGTTTTAACTGAGTGAAAGCGATTGTCTTCGATAAGGAGTACCACAGTCACAGAATGTCCGTTAATATAACCGAAATGAGGGGAACATCCATTGTTTTATACATGAGAGTGCCCATGTGACCGAATGGACTGTCGAATGTTTAAACGAAATAAAAATAAATAATAATTGCAAAATACTGGAACCACCTTACAATTAAAATATAATAAAGGTATGTGTCTCTGAATTACGAGAAAAATACATTTGAAATTTTTAAACACTTATTACTATGTAAAATTAACAATTTTAAAACTCATTACTGTGCCTACAAAAAGTAGGCAACCATTTATACACATAGAATTGTCACAGAACCCAATTTCGAGCAATTTCGCATGTCTTTCTGTTGACATATCAAACCAATTGGACTGCCAAACATTATTAAACTAAATTTAAATGACATAAATACACTGTAAACAAAATAAGAATGTTCACTTGAATTGAACTTGGAACCAAATTTGATCTGTCAATATCTATTGTAAAAAATATAATCTTCAAATTCTAATATTCATTTTCGATGTGTAGGTATATCACTGCTGATCATCCTACTTCCTGATGGGAATATTCTGAAGGAAAATGCCTTGAAGGACTTGCCAAATTCAGAGATCTCCTACATCACCTGGACATCGTCTGGCTGTCTGCTGCTACATTTTATATCCTTTTTCTTATAATATCTAATTAGTTTTAAAATATAACTAAGTAAAATAGTAAATTTACATTTAAATAGTATCGTGTATGCAATCCATTACAATATATATATAATTTTTTTTAGTCGATAGACAATATATTGATCGTTTCTTCGGAAGAATTATCTACGGCTGCGAGGGAGCGCTGGTTGGGTCTTATCGGTTTTATTTTCGGCTGCGGCGGTGTTAAAAATCTATTCGACATTTCACGAATGCGAGAATCAAATTTTAATAATACAAGCGAACGGTACAAGTGCATACGTAAGTGGCGGGGTTGGCGGCTCCGGTTGGCGTTCCGGCGCGAGCATATGAGGAGGAGGACGACTAGGAGGGTGAAGGTATATAAACAGTAGTTATGATAAATATGCACGACGGAAAGCGGTGGCGGTGGTTGATGGTACGGTGGCGGAATCAGCTCCCGCCTCAGCCAGTGGAAAACGGCAAGCAAGCAAGCAGGCAAGCAGCCGGCATTATGGTGGAAGACAAATATTTGGTCTCGGTCGCGTTGGGAACCGCCATTGTCATAACATAAGACAATGCGAATGCTGTATCTCATTTTTCATCTGGCCGATCTTTATAATCTGTATTTGCATCAGCTTGTAGCGATCTAATAATAACTCTGGGGAGTAACTGGTAACTGGTGGAGCGCCTCTCTTTGGACGACGCCGACGGTGAAGAGAGGGCAGCGGCGGGGGGCAGGCGGGGGGAGGATATACGGGCGAGCTGCCTGCGTGCCTGCCGAGGCCCGTCCACATCGCTCCGAGATACAACGAAATTCTTCAATTAAAACTTATGTTTATTTAGTATTCGTGGAAGCGGGCGCAATGAGAAATGTTTAACCGAAATAATAGGAGACAGTGACCGGAAGAGGCGGGGGTGCAGTGTATAGTACGCTGTAGTACGCTGATATCGCCTCCGCCTAGCCAGCGGCGTCCGTTCCGAGGGCCCCAGGGGGCCCCCCTCTTCGCCTGTTTCTTGTTTACATCACTTTTAAAACCAATATTTAAATATTTTTCCGTTCTCCGTCCGTTCCGGTTTTAATCAATGGATTAAAACCGGAGATCGTATGAGATATTTTGCAGATAACCCGACCCCGCCCAAGTGGTCCGCTGCGGACCACCCCGACCTCACTGTACGCATTACACAATTCCTCAATCATTAATTTTGTTTGCGGAATTTATAATTTTCGAAAATTATTTTTTTACCGCTGTTAAAACAAAACCCGGGTTACTTTAATCAACTTCGACTCAACTCGATTAGAAAGTTTTATAGCGCGAAATTTATGTGATTTTTGCTTAAATTATACAAAAGTTAACAAAACACCGGCTTTACAACACCAACATTTTCTGCAGATTCGGCTGTCCTATACCCCCCTAAATTATTTTAAAGAAGTTAAAATTGTTTTCACATCAAGATAATTTAAAGAATATTGCATAGTTAAAGATGACGCAAATTATATTCAAGAAAATTTATCCTTATCAGGATAAGCGTACAAAATAACAACAAATTTATATAGTGAAACATTAAACATTAAAATTTATAATCATTAATTGATGTATGCAGGTAATGGTCATTCTCAATAAGTTGCATATATATCCGTTGCACTCTTGAAGCGTATAATTTAATATAATCTTGAAAAGAATTCATTATTATCAAAAAATGTAATCAATAAATTGCATACAGGATGTCTAAAGAAGAACATATGTAGCCACCATTGTTTTTTTTATTTAATGAACGGTTTTCGGAATAATGACGGTTGAAATGTGATAAATTAAAACGAACGAAAAATGATATCTGGTGGAAAGAAACGAAAAGTAGATGCAAAGGGTCGCCAGTTTCAAGAAAAATGGACTGAAGAATTCTTTTTTATCTTGCACAATGGTAAGCCTATTTGTTTGCTGTGTAATGAATCGATTTCAGTGATGAAAGAATTCAATATAAAGAGGCATTACTCAACTAAGCATCCTATGCTGCACTCACTGACAGGACAAATAAGAAAAGACAAAATCCAGAAGCTTACCGCAAATTTGGAAAAGCACCAGCAAATGTTTCATAAACAAAGAACACAACTTCATAATGTTGTGAAAGCTAGTTTTATAGTTAGTTCAAAATTGGCAAAGTCATTAAAACCATTTGCCGAAGGAGAATTTATCAAGGAGTGTATGTTAGAAGTTTGCAGTATTTTGTGTCCTGCAAAGAAAAATGAATTTTTAAAAAATTAGTTTGTCAAGACGAACTGTTGCCCGACGTATAGAAATGATGGCTGATGATATATAAAACAACTTTGACTGACCGTATGGCTGGTTTTGAATCATTTTCCGTAGCATTAGACGAGAGCACCGATTTGTCTGACACAGCTCAACTGGCTATATTTATTCGAGGTGTTGATAAAGAGTTCACTGTTACTGAGGAATTGCTTGCTTTACAGCCGCTAAAAGGAACCACTACAGGAGAGGACATTTTAATGAAGTTGAAAAGGTATTCACAAGTTTTGGTTTGCCATGGTCAAATTAGTTGGTGTATGCAACAGATGGTGCACCTTCTATGGTTGGCTTACGTAAAGGTTTCATCGGAATTTTGTATGAAAAAGCAACTGAATTAAATGTGCGAAAAGATGATTTGATAGTCCTTCATTGCATTATCCACCAACAGACCTTGTGTTCTAAGTCCATTCGACTCCAGAATGTTATGAATGTGGTAGTAAAAACCATCAATTTTATTCGATCCCAAGGGCTTAACTATCGTCAGTTTAAGGCGTTTTTGGATGAAATATCAGCCGAATATGACGACGTAACATATTATTGTGAAGTCAGATGGTTAAGCAAAGGAAAAATGCTGAAACGGTTTTACGAGCTTACAAATGAGATAGCAGATTTCATGCAAATAAAAGATAAACCACTATCTGAATTGAGTGACCCAAAATGGATATGTGACTTGGCATTTCTGGTCGACCTTACAGGCCATTTGAATGATTTAAATTTGAAACTTCAAAAACAAGGGCAGTTAGTAAGTGATTTGTACAGCCGTTTGAAAGCGTTTCAAAATAAAATCCGGTCGTGGGAGGCACAGTTGCTGTCTGGTAACAGTTACCATTTCACCACGCTCTCTGCGTATGAAAATACTGCTTATGCTCAATATGCTGAAGAATTCAGTTACTGTCGGAGCAATTTTCGAACAGATTTAGCGATTTTATGGAAGACAGTTTCAATTTAATAGCTACTCCGACAACAAGTAATGTACAAAATGCTCCAATACACTTGCAAATGGAGTTGATCGAGCTACAAGAAAACTCACTCCTAAAATCTAAATTTGAAGACGTGGAGTTGTGCGATTTCTACAAAAAATACCTCGAAGAAGACCATTTTCCGGAGCTTAGAAAATTCGCAAGAAGATTGATTTGTGCGTTTGGCAGTACTTATAAATGCGAACAGTTCTTTTCTCTTTTCTCTGACTGACGATAATTTGGAAAATTCTTTACGTCTTCGTGTCAGTGGAATTCATCCAAACATCGATGGATTAGTTTCGCAAATTCAAGCTCAACGGTCTCATTGATTTCGTTGTCGCTATTTAACTTTCGTAGTTTGTAATAATTCCAAATTTCACAATTTAATTATAATGTTGTACCTATTTTTTTTCATTTCATTTTCTTATTTTAATAAATTACATTATAATAACATTGTCGTATTATTTCATGTCTGATATCTATCGCCAAAAATTATGAACACTACTTTAAAACGCGGTACGCGAACGTATTTGCACACTAAAGTTTGGCCCACAACATGTCAAAGGTTGATATAAAATAAAAAGCTGTTGTAATTTCAAAAAGAAAATGAAGTTAATTTATGAGACACTGTTATTCAGTAAGATAGATTATAATTGTTATAATGTTAAAATGACCTGTCGGTAATGACCCTATGTTAAAAATAAGTAAATATTTAAAACACTAAACATATATTTAATGTAGACGGGTATATCTTTGCATTATTGTAGCCTTTAAAACAGGTGTTTCGAGTTGCGTGGTGAGGACCCTACTGTTTTCTCTGTCACTCACTTTATAGGGTTCATCGTATAGGGTACGGATTCATTGCTAGAATTTAGGCATTTTTGTCCGTAAATTACGGTTATTTGTTTTCGGAGTAACTGCCAAGAATTCGTGCATTTGGCCCAAGTGTGCGATGTGAAAAAAAAGTTTCAGGACGAGGTTTCAGCCCAGAAGTTTAGTAAAGTATAGCATGGTATTAGTTTAAGCAACAAACTGGTTTACTGACGGCTCTAAAACGGATTACGGCGTTGGAGCGGGAATATACACTAAGAAGCCTAAAAAGGCTCTTTCGGTAAGCTTCAGCAAAGACACGACTGTGTTCCAAGCTGAGGTTGCTGCAATTCATCACTGTGTCCGAGAGACAGAAAGATGTACCGAACCGGGTAAATTAGCTCCTCAAGCGTGGACTTAAAGCGATTGGTCCTCAAGCGTGGACTCTATTTGGAATTGTGTAAGCGCCCAAATACGGGTGCACCCAAAGGAAAAAACCCTAGCCTGGGTCCCTAGCCACTCAGGCGTGAGAGGAAATGAGGCGGCGTACGAGCTGGCCAAGCGAGGTTCGTCAAGGCCATTCGTTGGAGCCGACCTCTCTTTCGGCACTACCAAATCGCAAATTAAAAAATCCATCAATGAATGGATATACAATCAGTCCAGAGAGTGGCGGCAAAAATCACCGGGACAATGGCAGGCAAAAGAGTTCCTAAAGGAGCAGAGGCCTGAACTTACGAGAGACCTACTGAATAAAGACAGGAAGACTGTCAAAATGATTGTAGGTCTGCTGACTGGTCACTGTAGAATGAATAGGCATATGTATAACATAGGCCTGGCAGATGATGCAACCTGCAGATACTGCCAATAAGAGGAAGAAACACCAGTTCATGTGCTGTGCCAATGTGAAGGCCTGGCGAGGACAAGGTTTCTAGTAATGGGGGAGGAGAACCCCACAGCTAGTAGCTACATAAAGAAGCCGCTCTCAAAGATGATAGGCCTAATTAAGAGGGCAAAATTAGAGAGCGTCCCTCATAGGAAAAGGGATCACAATAGATCTGAAAAGGTCGCGGTGAAACAGGTCGATAGGCCACCCCAATCCTAATCTAATCTATTCTAATCTGGTTTAAGCAAGCAAAAATATTAAATACGACTATACATAATTGTCAGTAGGCGGAACATTCAATCATCGAAAGCCATTTTGCTTTATTTATTGCAACCGAAACGCCTTGACTTGCCGTTAGGCTCCAGGTCCAAAGCGAAAACAGTGACCGATACAAAAACAAGCGAATCTATCTATATTTTTCGAGAGGGTTGCCGCTACGGCCGTTCCCCAACGTTCCGGGGGATGATAGGGGAGGCGATAAACGAATTAAGCTTTTGTTTAGCCGGCGCACGAATTAAAACGACTGCTTCCTCCGAAGCGGTTTATTTCTATAACAAAAAGACAATAAGAGCCCGTCGACTGTCAGCGGTATTTGTTTTACAGATGGATCTCGAAACCCAAACACAAACAAGCCCGGGACGGGAGTTTTTGGAGATGCGGCTAATCCACTTGCTAGGAACGAATGCAGAAGGAGGGGGGGAGGGGGGAGAGATAGAAAGGCCTCGTTCCGCGATCGTGAGTCATACATACATTCGTACGGAGCCAAAGATTTCGAAAGGGATGAATCGCCGATATTTGCCGTTAAATAATTTTTATTTATCTGGTAACAAATTACCGTCGACGAGTTTGACAGGATGGGGAGGAGGCAGTGGAAAGCTGTGACGTCGATATGAAATATGCGTGCCAGGAGTAACAATTCCCATTAAAAAGTTTTATCCGTCGTGTAAATTGTAATATTTTTTTTTTTTTCGGTTCGAACGAATTTTCTCCACACGTAAGATGTCGCGTGGAAACCGGTTGGGACGCAAGAGGGAGGTATAATACAATATTTTTTTCCTTCCAATGCCTTCGTCCTCCACCATCCTTTCGGCATAAAACCGAGAGGTTTTTACTAACGGCCGACGCGAAAAATTGCGACCAGTTTCGATAACATATTTCCCGAAAGCATTACGATGACACACACGAATCGCTCACCCCGTTTTTTTTTCTCTTCGCAGATGTTAGCACGGACAGACTGCTTCCACAAACCCCTTTCTTCGCGACGAGGTCACGAGGTTCGTGAGGAATTTAAATTTTAATCGGGGCAACGTCTACCTGCACAAAAAGTACCATTCAGATAACATTTTATCGGTTTGAGGAAAGATATCACAATCGGTGCGTTTGTATGATTGATTATCCTGGGATATTTCCTAAAAATATCAACGTTCAATATTCATGTTACCAAGTATCCTAAATTTTACGAAATAATCCAATATATATCCACGTTAAGATTGCAATTCTTTCAGAAAGAATCTGAGTCATTGTGAGGCCATTTGCCCATAAGACAGAAATTATGTTTTTAGAGGAGGGAAACGAAGATTAAGGCCAAACCGCTCTGTTTTTTTTTTGCGATAGAACTGATAATATCCAGTGACATTTAAGGTGTTACAGTTAGAATGATTAAAGACGTGCTAGTTTTAAGTAAGACTCACACGCTATTGAAAAACAAGACTTTAGAATTTTGTCAGGCAGTTCCTTGGTCGACTGTTAGCGTGAGTATTTTGGCGGTATCATTGTTTGCCATTTTGTATTTCATTTTGATATTGTAATTTAATTCGCATAAATTGTCTTTTATTTCGTCCATCAAGCAATTCACTTTATAATAATTATTATTATATTGATTGTGCACATTATAGATATAAGATCATTTATTATTTTCGTGCAGGAAGATATATTTTAGTTTTAATTCTCTCATTATCATTTTAAAGAGTTAATTTTTGGTTTTCTATTTTACTGATTCGTTTTTGGTTTGGGTGAGTAGAAGCTTTGTGCTTGCATTTAAATTATTTTGTTATTTACTTGAAATTCTCCACGCTTAATTTAGTTTGTATTAAGTTGAAACCACGTGGATTGTATTGGTAGAATTAGGATCGGAATGCGTTTTCCACTGGATTTTGTCGGTGATTTGTGCGTTTACGTTGTTCGTATTGTTATACGGCTGCATTTTAGAATTTTGTCAGGCAGTTCCTTGGTTGACTTTAACGTGAGTAGATGTATTTTTAAATCTTTGCTGCCATTTTGTAATTCTTGAAATATTGAGATTTGATTTCTATGAATTTGAATGGATAACGCTTAATATTCCGGTTACAGCTGAGCGTCCTTTTCGATACCCGTATTGTTTGGAAGTGATGTAATTCTGTTTTTCCAGATAAGTTGCCAGCCTGGAAGCAATGGCTTGTTCGAAAATTTTCGACACAGCCGGTAAAATACTTATGGGACGATAATTTTCGGGCATGTTAGTGTCACCTTTCTTAAAAATTGGCAGTACTCTGGCGATTTTCAGTTTACTAGGAAAGATGCCTTGAGCAACGCATTTGTTGAATATATCGGCCAAGGGGGTACTAATAGTAGATCCGACTTTTTTAAGTAAATGTACAGAAATGTTATATACGTCTCTTGTATACTTGGCTTTGAAACCTTTAATTATATCTTCTATTTCTGATGGAGAGATGGGCGCGAAGAAGAAAGTTTCAACGTTGCTCAGTTTTAACTTTCCCAGCAATTCACATGATGATCGCATATCAACGATTCCATCTGCTATACTTTCACCGATCTTACTAAAGTACTTATTTAGGGTTTCTGGAGACACTGAAGAATTTACATTTGTTGGAATGGTACGTCTGGTTTCGCTATTTATGATTTCCCAAATGGCTTTAACTTTATTATCAGAATTTGATACAATTGCAGGTTTCGGCTTCGTTTAAGGTTTGATACATGTTCCAGGTAGTCTTTTTCAAATCTCAATAATAATTGTAGCAGGCCGGATCTTTTGTTACTACCGCTACAAGACTCCATGTATCGAGTAAGTTTCTTTTTTTGTTTGTTTCATCATCTCGACATAATAAGGTTTATTACGTTGCAATCTTTTTGTTTTTTTCAGGGAAGCATTGCTCAAAGTGCTGCATAAATATGTCATGAAAATAATCATATGCTTTCTGAGCTTCTGGTATTTCCGTGGGTATTTCAAGATCGTGCTCAAGAAGTGTTTTAAAGATAAGTATATTGCTATCATTTATGCATCTGATTTTTTTTATTTTTGTTTTTAGGTACTTTCTCAATTGAAATACTGCAAGATAGGACTTGGGCATAATGATCTGTTGTTTTCACCAATATTGATTGCAATATTACTGTTTGTCATGATCTTGATCTTTAGTTCCTGAAGATGTTTTCCATCCAGCCTTAGACGTATCCCTCACATTACATATTCATAATAAAAGCCATCAGTTTCCTTCTAATAGTAATCCTCGATACAACTTCGCTAGAGCAGATTTTTCCGGCCTTTATAACAGCATACTTGTAACCGATTGGACCTCTGTTTACACATCTTGTGACATCAATGAAGCAGTATCTGCCTTTTATGATTTACTCTATGCATCTATACACCAATTTGTGCCATTGCGTCGTTCTAGCCGTTATTTCCCACCTTGGTTCAACAAGGATATCATTTGTCACTTACAGCTCAAAAATTATTATTTTCGAAAATGGAAGACGACTAGGTTCCCGCATTACCGCAACGAATTTTCGAGGCTGAGAGCACTTGTTAAAACTGAAATACGTTTGGCTTTCCAAGTTTATCAAACCACGGTGGAAAACAACATTACTATTAATCCGAAATCCTTTTGGCAATATATTTCTAATAAACGAGGTCATTCTCGTATTCCTGGATGCATTACTTCTAACAATGAAACCCTTAATAATCCAGATGATATCGTACATGCTTTTGCTACTATGTTTTCTACTGTGTATCAAGACATTCAGAATGAACTACCCACGGAACCACCAGTAGTTTATTCTTGCCCTTTGGATGTGGGTTGCTTTACCTCTGATGAGGTCGTTTCTGCTATAAAAAAACTTAAAACCAGCTCTACTGCCGGTCATGATAATCTACCATCTTTCCTCATTCGTGACTGCGCATTTATACTCAGTGAACCCTCTTACTTTCATTTTTAACCTTGCCTTGCGAACTAGTACCTATCCTTCGCTTTGGAAGATTGGGAAAATAACGCCTGTTCACAAAAAAGGTGATCGTTCTTGCTCGGAGAATTATAGGCCTATAACTATCCTTTCTAATTGTAGCAAAGGTTTTGAAATGCTCTTGTGTACGAAATTATACACCTGTGTTAAACCTTTTCTTTCTATTCATCAACATGGCTTCATCGCTGGCAGATCTACTTCAACTAATTTAGTTGAAATCACGCAGTTCATTAGCGAGTGTCTTGATAGACGTCAGCAGGTAGATGTTCTCTATACCGACTTTTCGAAGGCTTTTGATACAATCAGTCACCCCTTACTTGTTCAGAAATTGTCATCTCTTGGATTCGCTCCTAGACTTACGGCCTTTATACAATCATACCTTAGCGATAGATCTAGCTACGTTCATTACAACGGCTTTGTTTCAACCCCTTTCTTAGTCTCTACTGGTGTGCCACAAGGATCTAATTTAGGTCCCCTTCTTTTTAATATTTTTATTAATGATTTGTTCCATCTTTTAGATTGTCGGGTTTTGGCGTACGCTGATGACCTTAAAATCTTTAGCAATATTGCTTCTGTGGCTGATTGTTTGGTGGTACAGAGAAATATTGATGTCATTAGCGAGTTGGTGTACATCCGTTTAAATATTGAAAAATGTGCGGTGCTATCTTTCACAAGATGTACTAAACCTTTTTCTTATAACTACACTGTACTTCATTCCATTATTCCCAGGGTATCACAGTTTAGAGATCTGGGAGTACTTTTTGACGCTCAACTAACATTTTCTCCCCATATTCTGGACGTTTCTTCTAGTGCTTCCAAAAATTTGGGTTTTCTCCTGCGTTCTTGCAAGGATTTTACCAGTCCATTGGCGTTAAAAGCTCTATATTTTGCGTTAGTTAGATCGAGATTGGAATACGCGTCAGTTGTTTGGCATCCGCATTACTTGTATCAACAGCTCGCCATTGAGCGTGTCCAAAGGAGATTTCTAAAATACTTATCATTTAAGGATGATGGAGTATATCCGGTTCGTGGGCTCGATTATTCTAATTTGCTTGGGAGACATGGTTTCTGTTCACTGACGCAACGAAGGAATGAAGCTAGTGCCAAATTTCTTTGGAACCTAATACACAATAACATTGACGCACCAGTTCTCTTGAGTCAGTTGGATTTTGGTGTACCCCGCCTTAGTGGTAGATCTTCCGCTACTTTTTCCATTCCTAGAGCTCGTACCAACATATTACTTAAGGCTCCCCTAACACATATGTCTAGAAACATCGACCAAATGTTCACGGATCCGTTTTAACTTGCACCTCTTTTGTATTTAACCTTACTTTTGTTTGTGAATAACTTTAATTTTGTAAAATAGCTCTAGCTTATACTAATAATGCTTCTCTTTTTTCTTTCATTTTGTTTGTATTATTATTGTATTATTGTTATTATCGAACGCTGTACTTTACTTTTTCCTATTTTTATTTTTGTCCTTTAATTGGAATATTTTCTGTTGGACAATAAAGAATATTATTATTATATATTATTATTATTATTATTATTATTATCTGATAGATGTAGATTGATTGTGTCGGTTGAATAAGTTGAACTTTCAAAGTCAGTGCAGATATTATCTATCAAGGTGCTGGATGTTGCCGTCACTCTGGATGGTGCATTAAAACACATTTTTAAATTGAGAGTTCCAAGTGCATCGATTATGGCTTGGGTTGTTTGACTTGTAGAGTTATTAAAATTGATGTTAAAATCACCGGCAATAAATATATGTTTATAAATACTGTCTTTGTTTAAAAGATGTAGCACTTCATTAAGTTTATCTTCAAATATAGACATGTTACCAGATGGTGGTCTATATATTGATGTTATAATATTTCGTTTGATTTCCACAGCAGCAATCTCAATTTCTTTCTCCACAGATAATGTAACTATATCAGTTCGCTCTATCGCTTGCATTCCATCTTTGAGCATTATGAGGGAAACACCATGAGTACCATTTATTCGACAGTAGCAGCTTATAATATTGTAACCCTCAACATTTATCTGGTTTACTTTGAGTTTTGACAAAAAATGTTCGCTTAGGCAAATAACATCGATTTCATAATCCCGTGCTGCGATGTGTAAAGCGTCCTTTTTTGTTGACAGCCCTTGTATGTTATAATTTAGAAAACTTAGTTTGTTTTTAGAAGTGCCTTCTTTGTCGCCTCGCAGGTCGGATGAGTTTGTTTCTACCTTCTGCGTATGTATTACTCTTTTGTTTCCGAAAAAACCGAACACTTATACCAGACGGCTACCTCATAATCCTGCTTTTGTTGCATTTCCACTATAATAATAATAAAATAATAATAATAATAATAATACGTATATTTGTCCAACAGAACATGCCAATAACAGGACAAAATAATATAATAAGTACTATATATAGTGCTATAATAACTTAAACTAAACCTAAATTAATTTAGTAAATGTAAAAAAAAAATACGAATTGTTCAGAAACATTAAATAAACAAATTCTGAGACAATCTATTGCCGTTAATTGCCATGTGTGTAAGTGGTGCTCGCCTGAGTATATTGGACCTCGCAAAAGGTATCTTAACGACATCAAAACAACGAGTATTATGCGTAGGTAAGACAAAATTAATCTGCGAAAGTACAGCAGGGCAATCAACATCATTACAAATCAACCTTTCCAAAAAACTAACACTAGCACTTGTCCTTCTGCTCTCCAAAGAAAAGAAACTATGTCTATTAAGTAGATCAGTATAATCCACTCCACGTGGTGGATAAACATGATCAATTTTAAATGATAAATATTTAAGGAATCTCCTTTGGATTTTTTCAATTGCCAATTTCTGAACGGTGTAGTGTGGATACCAGACCAGAGCGGCATATTCAAGCTTCGGCCTAACAATAGAGTTAAATAAAGTTTTTAAAACAGTAGGCTCTGTAAACAATCTACAGGAACGAATCAAAAATCCCAAACTTTTGGAAGCCGAATTTGCAATTTCATTAATATGATTGTTAAATGTTAACGCTGAATCAAAAAGAACCCCTAGATCCTTGTAGGTGGAATGCCGAGGAATTGATAGCCCATTAATACCGTAAGGATACGTTATAAAAGTGTTACTTTTTACATAAGACACTATGGCGCATTTGTCAACATTAAGGTGCAATTGATTTTGATGACACCACTGATATATGATGTTTAACTTGTTTTGAAGTAGAACACAGTCAGATATAGATGAAACCCTGGTATAAATTTTTAAGTCATCAGCATAGGCAGCAAAATTACCGTCAAGTGAAGTTAATAAATCATTTATATAAATATTGAATAAAAGGGGTCTCAAATGGGATCCCTGCGGGACACCTGCTGTAGCAACGAACCAGAGTTAAAGCCGTTATAAGAAACATAGCATGTACGATTATATAAATAAGACTCAATCAAATTCGTAACTTGAGGCGTAAAGCCATAGTTTGATAATTTTGCAATCAATAAAGCATGGTTAATGGTGTCGAA
The DNA here is from genome assembly GCA_004143645.1 of Protaetia brevitarsis. NCBI lineage: Eukaryota > Metazoa > Arthropoda > Insecta > Coleoptera > Scarabaeidae > Protaetia > Protaetia brevitarsis. The sequence goes on from RXPK01004401.1 coordinate 18,619, forward strand.
CGCTTTTGTAAAATCCGTATAAAGAACATCGACCTGTTGACGATCATCCAGGGCTTCACAAACAAACTGTGTCACTTCAATTAAATTAGTTGTGGTTGATCTTCCAGATATGAATCCATGTTGGTGTATTGACAAATATGGTTTGATCATGAAAGACATCTGATTGTATAAAACACATTCAAAAATTTTTGCAAAGTTCGATAAAATGTTAACTGGCCTATAATTGTGCATATGAGATTTGTCTCCTTCTTAAAACAGGGGTCACTCTGGCTATTTTCCACAAATCAGGAAACACACCGGTACGTATTGCTAAATTAAAGATAATAGAGAGTGGTTCAGAAAAAATAACTGCGCAGTCCCGTACCAGAAATGCAGGTATATTATCATGACCCATGGTCATATCAGCTCTAAGTTTTTTAATACTGGCTTGAACATCATTAGATGTAATAGCAGAAAATTAAAGAGGTAGAGAGTTCATATGAGACGGCGTTACATTACCTGAGAGATACTGTACGTTCTGATATACTGTTGAAAAAAAGCAAGCAAAGTTATTAACTATTCCGGAAGGGGTATTTACAACTACGTCGTTATAATGCATTACACCTAGGTATTCTAGAAACACCGCGTTTATTGTTCATGAACTGCCAAAAAAGTTTGGGGTTGCGAGACATATTAGTTTCCAGTCTACTTATGTAAAGTTGATATGCCGCCCTGATCTGGTTTTTAACCAACGAGCGTAATCTCCTATATTCACCATGATAAATTTCGCTTTTAAAATTTTTCCACTTTTATAATAATATTCTTTAAGCTTAATGTTTCTTATAATGTTACAGTCATACCAAGGAGGAAAATATCTACGTGTTGATCTGACTGTGGGTACAGATCTTTGCAAAATCTGATTAATAATGGTATAAAATGAAGTTACCGCCTCATTAACATCAAAGATATTATGCAAGAATGACCAATCGACTTCAAGTAAATCATTATATAATACAGGAAAGTTAGCACGTCTATAATTATATCTAACATTGTCGTTAGAGCGAAAACTTCCGAGTTTGCGAGTCTCTTGTAAGTCAATGTATATATTAAGTGCTGGATGATAGGCGTCTTCAGGTACTAATGGATTAGTATCATGGGATACCACAAACGAATCACCAAGGTTAGAAAAAATTAAATCTAGCAAATTATTATTACAATTTAATACTTGATTGTGCTGTTTAAGATCTAAAGCATGCATAAAATTCATTAAAGTATTGCTTTTCTGGTCAAAGATATCAGCAGAATTAAATTTAGGACAATTAAAGTCGCCACAAATCAAAAGCTTTTTATCAAGAAGATCTAACGTAAGAGCATCAAAGAAAATCTCATAATCTTCAGAAGATAAATCTGGCGGTATATAAATATTAACTAAATACAGCATACATGAGCCAACATGAAGTTTACAAATATTAACATCTATTAATTCGACTAAGTTAGTCACTATATTGTTGTCGCCCAAAACACATAATCGACGATCAGCAATTGTAACAACCCCCACCACCAGTCGAACGTCCGACACTATGGAAGTCTCTATCCTTTCTAAAGACGTCGTATGTAGCCAAATCAAAGAGTTCCGAGGTACGTATTTCAAACTTTAGCCAGGACTCAGTCAAACACACAATATCCGCATCAATGCCAGGAAAAGAAGAATATACAGTATCAACCTTCGAACACAGTCCTCTCACGTTTTGATAGTATAAACGCAAAGTATTGGCATATCTGTTGGACAAATCTAGTTTTCCGCCTGCTCGACAGACTTAATAATTTTTGGAACATCATTCTCGAATTTGATGGAGAGGCCAGATTCACCAGCCGCTATGCGAGCACTCATTTGCTCTTTAACAAATCTGTAAAGCTGTTGCTGCCGTGGCGTTTTATCCTTCGAGATCGACAAGGATTTAAAGGGATCCAATTTCTTCAGATCTTTAGACTTGCGCAGAACTAAAATAACTGAATGTTCATCAGACAACGTAATTTTTAAAGGTCTCTTGCGATTTTCAATCGTAGGATCATATTTACCAAGACGCTGTGTTTTCAGCACTTCGGCCGAAACATTCAGTGTAGACAAAATTCCATTTGCCGTTACCATATCAGAGGCACCTTGTTGTGTTTTGGTCACTTTCGGCAACTCAGGCAAATTAAATAGCACCAGATTATTCTTTCTGCTTTCCCTGTCAGAAACCTCCCTAACGATAGCATCAAACTCAAGAGGGTCAAGCTTCGAACCAGATTCAGCCGAAGGAGACAGCTTGTTTTTCAGCATCACAATCTCCTCTTGCAACGTAGTAACAGCAGTAGTAAGATCATTAATTCTAGTCAATTGTGATCTGAAATCATTGCACGTTTCACAGTGAAACGATAACTTCCGGTTTTTACTCTTAAAACACTGCACCTCGGTTCTTGATAGGCCACTGCAAGTGGTATGAACAATTGAGTGGCACAGGTCGCAAGAGATATCATTCTCCTCAGAAGCCTCCGTCTTACAGACGTAGCAAATCATAATGTATGCTGATATAGAAGGAAGTGAAGCAAGTCAAACAAAGGGAAAAGGATTAACACAAGGACACTCTTCACACACAGGGGGCCTATCCTGGTGCCTTTCAACACAAACAAGAGGGCCACGGAAAAGGAGAAAAACGAGTCTAGGAAACTCCGTTCGGTATCTCGCAAAAATTGCGAAGTTATAAACAAATATCTGTTTTAGAAAAACAATAACCAGTAAAAACGAGGTACCTGATAAAAGATCCGAACATATGAGGAAAATTTATACATATAAATGCAAATTGCACAGTAAGGGAACTATGAATTAACAAATAGATAAAACAGCGATATAGAGCATAAATGCTGCTACCTATACATGCAACTTACAATTTAATAGATGACAAAAATACCGCAAAAATACGCACTTAAACACGAGCGAAAAAGAAAGAGCGCTACACAGTACTTGAACTGTAAGTATCTTTGTTATTATGTCATTTGTATTGAATTTTTTGGTTAATAGCTGAGCTAATTGTTCATTTGTATAATAAAGCAACAATGTGAAAGAACAACATGTGAAAGTGTTTATAACACTCGCGTTTTTTTTTTGCACGGTTTTAAAAGTTGTATGAATTTGTGGTAGGCAGAAAATCATTTCCATGAACCTATATCATATAGGTGCTTTCGAGAAGGCTTGAGAATCCAAAATTTTAACGCGATTTTATTTTCTCTTTTCCGAAAACGTTTTAAACGCCTTTTAAAAGATTTAAAATATCCTTCGCGCAAATTGGATAGACACAGAAGACGGTAAGAATAGAGAAAAAGACAAGTGTGGAGTAGGCAGAGTGTAAAGAGAATTCTAGTAGACGGTGAAATAAATTAAAAGCAAAATAAGATTCCGGGAGAGAGGGGAGACAGAGAGAGAATATGGATCGGGCTTTAGCGCGCCGATGAACGTTGGCGGCCGGCCCCGCACGCTGTCGCCGTGTGGAATGGGGACTAGGAGATTGTAAAATCCCCGTGTTTAAAAATCTCCTGCATATTGGTGCAGAGTATTTGCCGTGCGCTGATTGCACATAGATCAGACTATCGCCATGGTAACTCAGGGTGTGTTTTGGCAAAAGAGTGCAGGCGACTGTAAAAGCAATTAAATAGGGTATTGTTTACAAAAGTGTGGCGTATTTGATATGGAAAGTTTCTCCTAAGAGGGACGAGCGGTGCGGCGCTCACCGACTGGCGATGCCACGGACCGGGGTTTGAGGATCCGGGCGGGCGGGGGATTTGTAATAGGAGAGGAACGGGAGGACGGGGGTGGTGGTGGTGGGGGGAGGGTAAACGCGACGCCGAATGTTAGTAGAAAGTAGAAAGTGCCGCGGATACCCAGAAACCCAGGGCTAGGATGCTGTGGGGACTATTTGCCGGAACACGATATATAAATATTCCCGGAAAATGGGAGTTTAGCTCGTGCATCCATTTATCTAGATAACGGGAATCCAGTGCACGCATTAATAGTCCCCGTATCTGGAACACCATTACATCTCACTTAGAAGAAGCTCCCAGCTACACTATCGCTGAAGCCCTTAAGCTCGCGATTGAATTGTCGTTAAAGCGCTTTCTTGCCTTGCCTTGCCTTGCCTGTCGCTTGTTTTTCTTTGACACGAAAACACAGAGCGCGCGAATTACGTCTAGCGTCTTTTATATACATATATGCCAAGTACAATGCCTCCCCCTACGCTAAACGCCAACGCTATCGTTGCTACATGCTGCATAATTCATTCTACCAGTCTACGTCGAGCACCGCACAAATAACATAATGATCCACGTCCCTTTTAATTTGCTCGGATATAATTAGATAAGGTATGAGAAAACAATAACGTGTAATGATATGGCGAATGCGTCTGGGTAGGCAATTAAGTTTTTACCTGACCATTTTTGCTATTTTTAAAGATGTAAAGGCTTTGAGTCTGGATATTCCTCTCTAACACATATCCAAAACATATTATTTTTTTAATAAGACAGGATTATGATCTCAAAAAAGGACCTTTTTTGATACATTAAAATGAAAATCGTAATAGCGTTAGATCCACTTATATGTCGCTATGGTACATCATTTATATATCACAAAATTTAATAATAATAATAATAATAATAATAATAATAATATATTTCCAACGGGTTAAAAACACCCAATTACAGGAAAATACAGAAGAAAAAGAAAAGTACATGTCAAGGAGCATTAACAAAGTAGAAAAGTATATATCATTCATTCTTACAAACTAAGATTTAAGCGTAAAAGAAAACTATAACAATTTGCTTACATAATTCAAAGAACAAAATAAGATCATGAAATAGTCAGGAAAACAATTAAAAAAAAAAAAGAAAAGAAAATCGACTATAACTGATTGAAAGAGGCGTAAGCACACTTTACAATAAATTTCAAGCCATCATTGTTGATGTCGCATACATCTGAAAGTCTATTAAAGTAATCACACATTAATGAGACGGGAGATCGAAGCAGCACATTGGATCTATGTTGATCACAATAAAATGTAGGGTGATAACGGCAATTCAGCCTAAGTATAAAAAAGTTAAGTTTATGTAAAAGCCACGGGCAGTCGATTCTATTATGCACCAGGTTGAATAAAAATTTAATCAAACTAACAACTCTTCTAACTTGCAAGGATTCAACCTTGAATTTGGCTAAAAGTACCCCATAATCAAAACCCCTTAGTGGATAAGACCCCTCAGCTAAAAAAATAAAGAAACTTTAAAAACTTTTTTTGAACCGATTCAATATTATTTATATGAATTGAGTAAATAGGAAACCATATTAAAATTGCATATTCTAAATTAGAGAGTATCAAAGAAAAGAACAACGTACTCAACGTCCTGGTATCACGAAAATCTCTACAATTGCGGTAAATGAAACCATAAATTTTAAAGGTACGTGCGACAACATTTGCTATGTGATGAGAAAAGGAAAGTTTGGGATCAAATAACACTCCCAGATCTTTCGTTAAACTTACAGAGATTAAAGTAGTACCGGAGATAGTATAAGAAAAAGTAACGGGGTTGATCTTTTTAGTAAAAATCATAGAATTACACTTAGAAACATTAAGTGAAAGCCTACATTTACTACACCAGGAAACAACAGCGTTGATATTAAATTGAAGTACTCTACAGTCCTCAACGGAATCAATAGAGGCAAACAACTTTAAATCGTCCGCAAACATCAGTTTTTGACAGGATATATCATTAACAAGGTCATTAATAAAAATTAAGAATAGAAGTGGTCCTAAGTTCGAGCGTTGGGGGACGCCTGATGTAGGGATAATGAACTTAGATATGAAATTACGGTACTTGACACATTGTTTCCTATTTAGCAAATAAGATTTAAAGAAATTTAACAGGGAGTTAGAAAAGCCGAAAGAACGCATTTTAGCTAGAAGAACATGATGATCTACCTGATCAAATGCCTTCTGAAAATCCAGGTATATTACGTCGACTTGTCCCCTGTTATCAATAACTTCGGAAACAAATTGGGTGAAGCAAGCCAAGTTAGTTACCGTCGACCTATATTTAAGTGGTATAAACTGCCTCCCACAATTTTAGCAACCGCAGAAGAAAATACTTTATCCAGGTAAATTACATTACATTACATCTTTCACTTAAGCACTTTATCAATTCAATATCTCCCCAGCTGGATTCTTGATTTAGTGTCAAGGGGCTTTGCTAGAAAGAAGAGGACATTCTCTCTAGTGTCCAACAGTTTTTGACAAAAAATCCGAGAAAAAAACCCTTTTATACATAATAGACCAGGTACTCACACTTAACTTATGAATTAAACGTTTTCTGTAATCAATTTCAAATAGAAATCATTGCGCTATACCCAAACGCTACACGTATTTTACAACCTGCGGTTGTATCGGCATTTAGACGAATTAAGGCCACTGGTACACTCACCATCAAGGAGAAATTTTAAATAAAACATCATTTGCCCTACTTCTTCAAGATGTAGACTACTCAAAGTGTTTAGCTATTAGAACTGGAACAAGAATTAATGATGATGAGAGGGTCATGATTTGCAATTTTGATTTTGTGGTAATCGTGGGATCTGAAAAAAATAAAAAAGCTTAAAAACATAAACCAAATTGTCCATGAAGAAGATAGTGAATACTTCTGGGACTTGTACCAATAATGGCGATAGTTCCTCTAAAAGAAAATGACAAAACACTTGAGAATATATAATTGAGAGAAACCAGGTCGATGAAACACCCCGTTATTAAAAAAAAAATGAGAATTCTTGAAAATATAGTGCTGTCATCAGGTTCATGAGGTTTTCACAGACATCATATAAACAAAATAATGTTACAGAGAGGTTACCTTATATAAGAGGTGACAATGAAGAGATACAAAACAATAGTATTGAAAAGGTAAAATTAATACAGCAGATACAGCAATTGCTTCAACATCAACTTCGCAAGAAAACGAAAGAGACGTGAACAAGGAAAAGCAAAATGGTGGTGCGATTTCTAAATCTCTAAGTAATTATTTCATATACCCAAACACGCCTAAAAAGGAAACGGAAGACAGCTCTTTGAAATTACTTAAAAAAATATATCGAGAAATCTTCGAGAAGAGACTTGCGGAAGAAAAGGCAGAATGTAAAAGAAAACGTGAACAGACAAAAAACAAGGTTTGGGACTTCTTTCCAGATACTGCTTCCAGAGTAAGGAGTTGCGTTTCAAAATATCATCAGATTCACATTCCAGATGATGATGAAGCAGCCTACGGCGCCTCCCCCAGCGTTTTTTTCCAGGCCGCAATTATTGCCATACAGACTTCTGCTGAGAGCATCTCAAACTGCCTGCGCAAGAATGGAAGAGTAGAACTCATCTCCGACAGCTAGGTTGGCCTCAAAACTTTGCGAGCTATCAGATTTGACTCTGAGATGGTACTGGGTTGCCACAGAAAGCTTAAACAGCTGGAGGAACATCTCAATGTTAGATTGAGATGGTTACCAGGTCACTCTGGGATCAGAGGCAATGACATAGCTGACATGTTGGCGAAAGGTGCCAGCGAGCTGCCGGTCCAGAACCGACTCATATGGCAGCATCAAAACGTTTGTCAGATCCCAACTTGCTGCTAGGCACTGCTCCTTCTGGAATGGACTAGTCGACGCAAGATACTCCGAAAGGCAGTGGACAGACTGAGATTACTCACAGGAATCTTAACTAAATAAACACATGTACCGCATGGGGCTAGTGAACTCTCTTCCGTGCAGGAAGTGTGAGAGTGCGGAGGAAACTCCTGCTCACCTTCTTGTCATCTATCCGGCAGTGGACGGGAAGAGGCAGTCGCACTTTGGGGTCAATCGGTTAGACGAACCCAGAGTCAGTAAGTTAATTTTCAACTAGATCGCGCACTTTTTTGATAGGGTGCAACCTGACTGAGAAGGCTAAAATGGACATGGGGGCACAATAGCTCTTCCTGGACGAGTTGCCTTCTTCGGGTTACACCCACCCATGGGGAAAAAAGATGATTTATATGTGTGTCACAATTGCTATAAGCGATGAATGTGAGTGAAATAGTAAGTTGTAGTTCCATGGATAAAATTAATGGCATTTGGCAGCAGTTTGAACCAATTTCCAGCCAAAAATCAAACGAAACTATTGAAGAGATGAAAAAATATTGAAGAAAATAACAATTCCAAATAAGATCATTATCAGCAAAGCACGGCGGTTTTAGGTTTTTGACCATATTCCCACCACATACTGTTGCGGTTGGTAGGGCAAGCGGCGAGCGAGAGCACGCTTAACAGTTATTTTCCAAAAGGTATCCAAGTTTTTATTATAGAAAAGTCCATTTTTATTGTCTTTACTAATATTGCAAATATTTTTTCTTAATTTTGTTTCGAAAAGCTTCCAAAAGCTGTGTGGTTTACCCCATTTTTAATTTAAAAAGTGTTCTTGTGGGAATTAGACAGACAGCAGACGTGTTAAAACCTAAATACAATAAAAAATAATTTTATCGATAGACTGCGACGTATCAAGAGTAGGATACATGTGAAGGCATTAAGAATGGGATTTGCATAGAGAATGGAAAAAGGTATCGACTACTGCAAGGACAGGAGGTGATAGCGGTAAGGGGAGCAACCCTGGACGGAGGTGAAGTGGATATGGTCATTTGTATAGCGCGGCGAAGGTGTTATCTCCCTCACACCACCGCCACATCCCCCTCTCCTAGCTCCAGCTGGCTAGCACCGTCTCCCCGACATCGAATTTTGCTTCGCACTTTTCCGATCTAGCGGTGACGGCGCTACATCGCCGAGGATCTCCAGCCATCGTCGTTATTATCATTATTATTATTATTATTTCCATCGGAATTTGCATCCGGAATTAGGATAAAGAATCAAGCAAATCCCGTAATTACGCGATACATTTTATAAATGAAACGGCGCCGGCCCGTGTCGATAAATTCCCTTCAAACTTTTCACCCTCTCCCCCAAAAGGCTTTTATCCGCCGTAATCCACTTTGAATGGAAAGTAAGCAAATAATTTTGAACACGTTGCATTTTTGACCCTTTCTGTTTTCCTTCTTTTTCGACGGCCGAGCCGCGTCCTTATATACCATTCAATTTAGACAGGAAGATGGAAGGCCGAGAGGGGGAAAAAAAAAGAAAAGCACGACAGAGAGAGGGAAAAATATCGAGGTGGAAGTCAGTCTCCCATAAGACAACGAGAAGTCGCGGGCAACGAAGTAACAGTTTATTACCTGAATCATGCTATATTAAATTAGGAGCTGTAGTCGATTTACAATAAGAAAATAGCGTCGGAAAAAGTAAGCTAATATTTTTGATGTTCGCTTTTGGATAATACCAAATGCAATTTTTATTATAGAACTATCGGAAGCTCCTTAAGCAGTGAATGAATTTCTGATGAAAAGAATGAAATGGCGCCCTAGTGGATTGGCCCAATGTGTTACGTTAAACTCGGCGCACAGTAGTTCGAAAAGCGAAAAACGTATTCAAACATCGTAGCGTCGTAAGAAAAGCTTTGCTGCAAATATGTCCTTTTAAGTTGTAGAACTCGATTCTAAGATTAATTTTAACATACACTACTTTTGAATTGAAAATAGAAACTGACAGAAAATTAATATTTAGCCCTTTACCGAATTTCTTTCTTTCCTTTTGTTCACATGTGTTTAGGCTTACAAATGCCATCTTCAGGTGAGCCGAAGCAAGTTGTCTCAAATATATTTATAAAACTTTTAGTGAATGTAAGGACGTATTTCTTCTGTTTATACATTATTATATACCACATTCATGGATTTCAAATTACAATATGTGTTTCAGTACTTAACATTCTTTTTCTTAAAAATATTCTTATATAAGTTGTGAAAATATTTACACTGACGTTTCGACAAAGAAATGAGGCATCTAAATATCAAACAAAATAGTAGGGTTGCCATTTGAAGAAAGAATATGACGTCATTGCACTTACATAGATGACCATGTATATTCAAATACTACATCGAAATACGCAGAAATTAACAAAAAAATTGACGTTTTTTTGTAATTTTCAAAAAAAAAAAATCTATTTGCCATCGTATTGTATTTATGTATTCCTTTCACTGTAAGTGCACTATTCTATACGATTAGATCTGTCATCTTGCTCTGCAGCAGTGTTGGGCAAGATAGGAGAAGTGAATAAATTTCCACAGCGACTAGATACACTAGTGTTTATTCGCGCCTTGAGTGGGGAGCAGTGTTAACTAGTAATTTATTGAGAGCCGACAAAACACGAGTTATGTATAATCGCTGTAGAAATTTATTCACTTCCCCTAGCTTGCCCAACACTGCTCTGTAGGCTTTTTGTGCCCATGGCTTTGTTGTGGCAAACTCTTCTCCATTCTGCTCTATTCCATACCAGCTTCTTCCAACCTCTGACCCCCATTTCCATCAGATCTCTTTCCACCGCTTCGAGCCATTTCGTTCTTTTGTTGGCCTCGAGTCTGGTAGCCTGGCGACATGTCCCAGCCATCTGATTCTTTGGGCCCTTATCACTTTACCAATTGAGGGTTGACCATATATTTGCATGAGTCTTCTTTATTAGTTCTTCGTCTCCACTGGTTATTCTCTCTGACCCCTCCATATATTTTCCTCAACACCCTTCTATCCTATACTGCCACTGCTTCCACCTCCCTTTGGTTAATCTTCCATAGTTCACTACCATACATCACCACTAGCAATTGTTTTGTAGATGTTTACTTTTACTTTTCTCGTTACCCACTCCGATCTAAACATTCTTCCTAACACTGTTAAACATCTCATCCCCTCCCATATAGATAGCCGTAGATACATATTTCAAGTGTTATCAGTTATCGGCTTTGAGATCGACAACTAGCCGTGCAAATGAAACGAACTTTGAATTAGAAAATAGCAGGTATATGTTGTCGTATCGTGTATAATTCACTGATGATTCATAATGCGGTAAGTGTTTGTACACGTTTTATAATTTTTTTTTTTATAATTTAAATTAAATGCAAAATTGCATGCGTGTCGAATCAGCCATGTTTAATAATGATGAATATTTTGCGTGGCTGCAGCTAAATTTAGGATTATTATAACCTTCAAGCCCTTCAACGCTCTTCAAGAGAAGTATTCTAACCAAAAATTCAAAGTGTTGTTGATATTTATTAGTATTAACATTATATTTCCGTTTTATATGTGGGTACGATTATACACTATCAAATTTGGTTGGAGAAAAGTGCATTAAACTCCGACGCGAAAAAGAAGTGGCAAGACGAGGTTATTTTCCTACAAGACAAAAGAAAGTCGCCAAACGAAAACATAACAAAAGTTTGGACGGGATGCAGAACGAACAAAAGGGGAGAGGAGGGAGGGGGGACAAAGATAGGTGGAAAGGGGTTGCCGTAGGGTGAGAAGAGCGGTGAGGATGGACGGTGATGACTGTAAACGGAGAAGAGGCAAGCAAGCAAGTTGTGCGAATGCGGTGTTGACGTTTTGCGATATAGCAGCATGCAAAAGACTAAATTGAATTTGGGACTGGCCGTCCCTGTTGGATTCCACGATGGTTTGTTTAGTTTGGCCGGAACAAAGAAAACAGCCATGTGTTTATTCTGCTTGAAATAGCAAGCCACTCCCCGGCCGGCACTCGGTGGTGGCCGGTGTAAACACCTCGACGAAACGTGGCTTTGGACGGACGCGAACCGTTGGGTCACCCGCTATTGCATCGTAACGCTGTCCTATACGCGAAACCGACCCTGTCTCCCCCCTCCCCCACACACCGTCAGTCAAAACGCTAAAACACCGCTGGAACACGTTTAGCTTACGCCCTTCGCTTTGCCAAATACGATAAATGAAGATACACTTCTAAAACAATAAGACGTCATTACATTCTAATTTATAAAATGATAAAGAAATGCTTATATACGCTATTATTATACACCTATCAAGTACACCTTGAACAGTTATAATGGATTTTGTAGTGCAATGTAATACAGATTAATAAAGAAAAATAACAGCACATAGGATGAATGAAATTAGCCTAAAAAAATGGAAAAGATATCTATCAAACAATACCCCAGAACAACACCAAATACACAAGGACCAAAGAAAGAGTTAAAGTATCGATAGCAAATGCATTTTTGCAAAATGATATACAATATATGTGTATAAAAGTGAAAATAACTCATCGCTAAACACTACAGAATCTAATTCATTCCTTTCATTATCGTACCATATTAGTAATTCACATGTATGCTGGGGTGTTAAGGGTAGTCGCAATAAAGGCCGGTGCACATATTGCCACGGAAGGTTCTACTACGTAGTAATAAGTTGGGTTTAAGATACAGATAAAGATGTGTTCCAAGTTGACAGTTGGTGTAGTGGAACTTCGTCAGCGTGTTGCGAGACATTGCGCTCGCGAGGGTATTGTATATTGGTACATAAACTTTAAATCTTAACTTCTTAATCTCAATTTCTTAATACTTAACTCCCAACCGTAGCTTCAGAAAACGATAAGTACGCTTTCGGCATTTCTTTATATTTTATTCTAAGTTTAGAAAAGCGAGTGGCGCAGTAACTCCCAACCCTAAAGGCGATAGGTATGCGACAATAGACCTCCAAAAACAATGGAAGAATGGTGTAAACCTAAAAGTTAATCTTGCGAAAGTAACACTAGTCCTTTACGAAAAGGGAAAGCTGGATGCCTTTCAGTCAAGATGGTCAATTCGTAGGAATGGTTCTTAACGGATTGTTTAATTTATTTATTTAAATGTTCAGTTTGTTTAAATTAATTTCACTTTTTGATTTGTTAGTATTTGCTCATGTAGCTTATGTCCTTCTTAGAAGTTTTCTTCTTCTATGATCTTTGTGCGTTGCAGCGCACGCAGCTGTTGATATATGTATGCGACTGGTTAGCATTGTAAGATTCAGTTTCTCGATAGACGTTAAAGAGTAAGTAGATGTAAATTTGTATTTCATTGCTGCCATTTTGTTAATACTTATGATTTAAAGATTTGAATTCGCGTATTTTGATTTATCTCGTCCATCTAGGAACTCGTTTATTAATAATTGTTGTTGTATTGTTGTGTTCACAATTTAGATATAAGATCATTTATTATTTCGTGCAGGAAGATATATTTAGTTTAAAGAGTTAATTTTTCGTTTTTTTATTTTTCTGATTAGTTTTGATTTCTTAATCACCTCGGGTTAGGTGAATAGAAGCTTTGTGCTTGCTCTTAGTTTTCATTTATGTAAATTACTTGAATTGTCCACGTTTAATTTAGTTTGTTTAATTTTGAAACCACGTGGATTGATTTGTTTTAAAAAAGGACTATCTTCCTGAACTATTTTACCTTTTTGCTTTGTTAAAGGAATTAGCATTGTCCTTTTGTAAAATTAGAATCTCAAGCAGTTTTTTGATTTAGGCCAGGACTCTCTGTCCAGGGTTTTTGTTTTCTGCATGATTGCAATTAACAATTTTTTTTTCTTTTTTATTATATAATAAAATTTCTGATTGTTTATTAACGTCATTCTAAATTCTGTTCTTTTATTTTTGTTTAAACCTTTTCAATTTTTGGAGTCATTAAGAAAGTCAGATTTCTTTCACCCACAATTTACTTTTCGTGATTAGTTTTAATTTGCGAGGGTAACCCTGAGTTTAATTGTTTTTTTGCACCTTTTATTTTTATCCGTTGAGCTAGTTTATTTAAATTTTCAGTTTTTTTTTTTTGCATTTTCTTTGGTACCTTCAGTGCACAGCACTATATAACGGGAATTAATAATTGGAAAAACGTTGGAGTTGAAACCATGCATGATATATTGGTCATACACTGCAGTGGTGAGACTCATAGTGCTGCAGTAAGTTTCAGCTGCTGTAAGTTTGGACTGCGCAAAAGAAGATTATTACTAAACTCCTAAAGATACAGAGATGCCTGTGCAGCAAATATACATGCTAAACCTATCCCCTTTGGTTATCTACATTAAAAAGGAGACAACAATATGAGCATACGGATTGAACTGTGATGGAAATTGGAGAAGCCAAAATATTTCTGGGCATGCCAGAATAATATCTGAAATCACAATCTTCGCAATGTGAAGTTATGACTCCCAAATTCTCCTTTGACGAACCATTTAAAGTTATCTTGGACTAGGGTGAGTGGAAAGACAAACAGAAAGCAGGGATTCAAAACTAACACTGGCATGCAGATGGGTCAAAAAGAATCACAGTTTTTGTGACCTGATATACACGGAGAAACCCTAAATCATAAAGAATATCATTCATTAAAGCGCAGGCTGTGACTTCGTTATTTTCAATACCGGTAGGTACTTCCACCAAAAGTTGAGAAATAACACATGCTGTGGATCTTCCTCTCAAGTAACCATTTTGATTGGTGTGAAAAATATGTTCAGATAGAAAGTTGACTATTATAGGGCGGAGACTATTTATTACATCACTAGTATAGGCGTCACGGTTTGTGAATATATTATCTATGATTAATAAGCAGAAACTACATCTCAAAATTAATGAAGGCTAAAGGAAAGTATATCTAGTAATAAATGAAAAAGTGAAGGAAACTATTAATAGTGTCATCAATCTAGAACAGACTTTGTTATTCCCTCGCCTCGTCGTGGCTATCTTCTTTTTAACTAAATTTCAATATTGGATTTACAAAATAAGAATGCACGTATAATAAAATTATGGTATTCTTGGTATAGTATAGTTGAAAATAAAATTTTAATCAAATTAATATAGCAATATATATACTGCAAAAATTGTTTACTGAATCCAATTTTTGTTTCGAGAAGTTCTTATGCAAAAGGAATCCCTAAAACTTGTTTATTGTCCCTAACTGGCGGCCTCATCATTTCCCGGTGATAAAAATGAAATTAATAAAGGAATTAAGAGTATCTGCGCGACCTGTGAGGTTCTGTTTTTAATTTAAAACTCGCCGTGGCGACATCAGTTGCACCGGATAAGAGGAAAAGCGTAAGTCCGGGCGATTCACATTAAATTATATTTAAAAACCGCTTTTTAATTTCGGCATTAAGAAGCCGGGAGGGTAAGGTGAGTAGTAGCCGAGGACAGGAGGCACCTGGCATTTGTTAAAGTCCTTTAATTAAAGTGAGGACACCTCTCCCTCCCGCGCCGACCCGCCCCGGCCTTCAGTCGTCTCTTTCTACGCTCGAAGGAAAACAAAAAAAAAACAAAAGGATGCGAAATTAGCTTCATTTCTAATTATGGGGCGCAAATATCTTAATTTTTCCTCGGCGCCCCTTCCCACCGTGAACTTTATCGAAGGCGTCATCTATCAGAGAGGGCTTCGAGAGGAAAAAAAGGCTAGAATTATGGCAGGAATGAAGGAAAGTCGGGAGTTGCCGCAATCATACACCGCATCTAAACACGAAGTGTCTCATTTTATATTGGAGACATCTGGCCCAAACTCTTTCAATTAAGATGAAAAATCTGAGTGCATTAGTAAGCGGGGTCGGGTGATTCCGATCGTGGAACAAAGCGCGAAGGGGGATGGGGGATGGAAGGGGGGTGAGGGCGGGCGAGTGGGGTGGCGGCGGCGGCGGCGGCAGCACAGACGTACCAGCGGCAGAGCCCGCAGGTCTTGATTAGAAAGGACAACGTTCTATCCTGGGCTTCGATTTTACTCCCCTGAACTCCCCTTCCCGCCACTATTATCCAGACGGAACACCGCCCAACCCTATCTCAAATATTCCGATGTAGATTTTTAATATTTGCTATCCGCGTTTTGGGGAAACGGGGAAAAAACGAAATGCTGACTGGCTTACTTGTTCCACGTCTTCTGGTTGGATGCCGTCATTAGGTGTGGTGGCCGCTGAAGGTCGTTGCGACGTAGATAGATTAATTGCACCATCACCGTCTATATCTTGATCCATGATTCCATCATCCTGCAAATGATGAAGACAACACCAATCAGACCATTTATATAATAATAAATTAATAAAAACAATTTACTTAGTATATATATCTTTCAAGGTTTTACATTGATACCACTTTTTGCAGGAGGAAAATCAAGCGTAGCAATAATACCTTAGCCAACCAAGGGGATTTTAATTTCATCTCGAAATATTAAATGCATATATACTGTCATCATAGTCAAAGATCTAATCACACGACAAACGCAACAAATAAAGTATAATATGATCAATTAAGTTTACCCCTTAGCAAGCATATCATGTTGGTAGTGACAAATAAAATACATCTATCATGTGCACTGTATTGATTTATTGACACTACTATTGGTCCAATATTCTTTAATAATACTAGATTGAATTAGATTAGGACTGGGGTGGCCTATGGACCTGTTTCACCGCGACCTTTTCAGATGTATTGTGACTCACTTGTTTCCTAGAAGACGCTCTCTAAATCACCTTAGTCCATTACTAGAAACATTGCCCTCGCCAGGCCTGCACATTAGCACAGCACATGAACTGGTGTTACTTCCTCCCTTTGGCAGAATCTGCAGGTTGCATCATCTGCCAGGCCTATGTTGTACATATGCCTATTTAGTCTAAAGTGACCACTCAGCAGACCTACACTGTAAAAAATTACAGTAATTTTGCCATGGTAAATCAAGAATATTACATGTAATAACGTTGTGAATTTACCACAATAAATCATGTAAATGTTGTTTTACATGTTTTTTTCTAGGATATTTAACATGGAAAAAGAAATTTCGGTAAAATTTATAGCTTTTTCATGTAAGTTTAAGATGTAACAAAAATTCAAAAGGAAAAAAAAAACGTACAATTTTGTATTTACTCTCAAAATTTATTTAAAAGTGTAAAATTTGACATCTTTTGGGGTATTTAGTGCACTTTAAAAGTAATTTTACTAGTGAACTATTAATTTTGCTGTAAAAATATGAGGACCTTTTATATTTATTTGTTTTTACTTGAATTTTCGGGTAAAACTATAGATATCATGGAAAATACGAAATTCATACGCCGCAATGTGATTGGTTATTCGATTATTTATCTGTGCGCGTAGGTAATTCTATTCGTTTGTCGAACTTATTATTGGCTCAATGATATCATGTACGTCACAAACAATCGTAGGTTTCGCGTAAGCGTGTTCATTCTTGATCCTTGGTTGAGCGATTCAGTATGACCTATTAGGTGCTATAAAAGAATTAGGTAAGTTGCTTGCTCTCTTTATAAAAATACATATAAAAATACTTCAGTATTCGGTAAATATAGAGTTCATATAAATATTAACATACGAATTTTACAGTACAATCTTTGAAAAACACATCAGCATGTGAAATTTACTAGATGGTAGAAATTTTACCTTATGAAGCAAATTTACCGTAAAATTGTAGGCAAACTTTGTTACCAACGATTTTACATGTAATTTGCTGCAACTTTTTTACAGTGTACAATCATTTTGACAGTATTGCTATCTTTATTCAGTAGATCTCTAGTAAATGCAGGCCTCTGTTCCTTTAGGAACTCTTTCGCCTGTCTCTGTCCCGGTGATTTTTATCAGCACTCTCTGATTATATATCCATTCATTGATGAGTTTCTTAATTTGCGATTTGGTAATGCTGAAAGAAGGGCCAGTTCCAAAGAATGACCTTGACGAACCTCGTCTGGCCAGCTCCTCCGCCGCCTCATTTTCTTTGATGTTAATGAAAATTTAGCATATATATAATAATATATATTTTGCTATGATATTTTCATTAACATTAAACCATAAGAATAATATTATTTATGTGTATTTTTAAACAAAAAATAAAATGCTTTTTGTTATATATATATATATATAGAGAAAATCAACTTCTACCGTCTTATCATCCCATCTCCGCTGTTTTGATACTTTTGCGGAAATACTCGAGGCTAAGCGGGCCTAACTTGATTTTATCGGTCTCAGGGCAGCCGTCTATTTCAGGATACACTCCCTCTCTCAGCTATTTAAAGCGTTTGCAATCCTCACCGCTAAATGCCCCCCCTTTTTTACGGTTGTTAGATTTAGACGATTTCCTCTTTTATATATTTATATATAACACTCTCGACTTTAACGACCTACGATATAGTTATTCCGTACAGTTTGACTAAAGTAATCATAATTTTCACGTGTTAAGAGTCATTCCGATACACTCACATCCAAATGATGGTAGTCGGGGAGATGCAATTTCTTTTTTTTTGATATAGAGGTGCGCTGCCCGCAAAAAAAGAAAAACGTGCTACCATGAAGACATTTTTGGGAAAACGACGTTTGTAAGATGCACATTGAGGGTAATTGAGTAATTAAATAAAAAAAATTAATCAACTTTATGCCAGACAATCTCTTTATTAATAAATTAACAAGCTACCAACAAAATTTAAAACATTGCTTTGGTTAACCTAAAATTATATGACTTCGTGTTTATGTTTGAAAAAGTCCAAATGATAAAATAATTAAAGAAATTTATCAAATAATTTAATTATTTATTTTGATAATTAATGTATTTGTAAATTTTAATAATGGAAAAAAATACTACCTTTAGGATCAAAATTCATGATGTAAGATTATTATAGACTTCAAAAAACAATTACTAATTTTCTATCATATATTTTATCTAGTTTAATTGGCATATTTATAAAATGTATAAATAAATTTTACTCCATCCTAAAAGGCACTAGAAAAATGTCGAAACATGTATGTAAATTAATAAATGATTAATGAATTTAAATAAAATAAAGCTAAATCAGGTCTTTTAATTCGTCCACAAAAGAGCATACGAAGTATGGTATAGGCTATGAAGAAATAAATAATTCATATACATAGAAGTAAATAAAAAGAAAATATTATGGTCTAGATATATGATATATAGATACACTGTTAAAACAGATGATTTTGTTATTTTTCATTGGCATTAACTGGCTGGTGATAGATGACAGTTCATATTTGAAAAGCAAAACTCTATCAAACATATCATCGAAAATTGTCAAAGGTAATGCTCCAAGTTAAAGCTTTGTATGCTCTTCATATACAGGTATAGAACAGTATCATTTTGAATGTCCATATAAACGGCAACAACACGTTGTCAAATCGTACTCATCATTTTTAAGGGAATCGTGTGACGCATCACCCCCCTTCATAACGGTCGATTTGGCCACGTCATCACATTTTGACAATTGGTGACACAATACCTGGATTCACACTTGTGTATAATATTTAACCCAGGAGCGGAAGATGGCAAATTACATTACATTACAGTAATCGCTTGACTGTTGCGGCCCGGCCGAACTATCCTTTTCCGGTTGGCAAATCATATAACTAAATTCACATAATTATAATTATACTACTGTTTATTAGTCTTTTCTAATCCACTGATTATTATGGGACATGCTGATGTTAAGAATTCCATAAGAATACCATAAAACCAATGGAAAAGGATGACAAAGAAAAGTATAAAGCGAGACTAGTCGCAAGAGGTTTTGAGCAAGGAGACTTCAACTATGAAAATATTTATTCGCCAGTTGCAAAGATGTCAACTGTAAGGTTATTACTAAATATAGGTAATCAACTTTCATATAGCTTCAGACAATTAGATGTTAGGTCAGCATTTTTAAATGGAAAACTAGATAAGCCAGTGTATGTTTATCCTCCAAAGGGTTTGATTTGTGAATCAGGGAAAGTTTTGAGTTTAAATAAATCTTTATATGGCCTTAAGCAATCGTCAAAATGTTGGAATAATGAAATTAATCAATATTTATTATATTTAGGATTTAAAAGATCAAATAATGACTACTGCCTTTATTCGTTAAGCCTTGATAATGACAGAATATATTTGTTAATTTACGTAGATGATATTATCGTTACTGGTAAAAATGTAGAAAACATAAATTCAATAACTTTGAAATTAATGAACCGTTTTGAAATAAATGACAAAGGGAACCTAAAATATTTTCTTGGCCTCGAAGTAAATTATAATAGAGAACAAGGTATCTTAAGAATTTCACAACCAATGTACATACAAAAATTATTAACAAAATTTGGAATGCAAAACTGTAAAGGAATAAGTACGCCTATAGATCCAAAGTTAAAACTTAAAGTTTCAGAGGGAGCAAAAATAACAGAAAAGCCTTATAGGCAGTTGGTTGGTTGTTTAATGTATCTAATGTTATCTACCAGACCAGATATTTGTTTTTCTGTAAATTATTTTAGTCGATATCAAGATAACGCAACAGACGAACTGTGGACACATTTAAAAAGGATTCTTAGGTATTTAAAAACCACTGTGTTTCTAGGATTAGAGTATAGAAGAGAAAAGGAGCAGGACTTAGTTTGTTTTGTTGATTCAGATTGGGGAAACGATATAATAGACAGAAAGTCCACTACAGGGTTTTTATTCAAGTTATTTGGTAATACAATAAATTGGGCAACAAGGAAACAGCAGTGTGTTGCTTTATCTACAACTGAGGCAGAATTGATTGCTTTATGTACCTCTGTTAGTGAAGGCCTATGGTTAAGAAAATTAGTAATAGATTTTGATATTAATATTAAGACAATTATATATTACGAAGATAACCAAGGTTGTATTTTCTTAGTCAATAATCTTGGAAATAATAAAAGGGTAAAACATATAGATTTGAAATATAATTTTGTATATGAAAATTTGGAAAAAGGACATATTGCTTTAAAGTACATTAACAGTGAAATGCAACAAGCAGACATCTTAACTAAAGGTTTGCACAACATCCTTTTTTCAAAGTTTAGGGACTATCTATCTGGGTATTAAGGATTTTAGTGAGGAGGGGTGTTAAGAATTCATCTTGGGTATTTGTATTTTATAAGTTGGCGCTAAATTCCTTCATACGCAGTTGGTAGTAAGTTCTAGAGAGTTCTAGAATAGTATTAAGAAGAAGTTTGTTTTATGTACGTTATGTATTCGTTCTAATTTTAATAAAGACAATAATAACAACAGGTTATGGGCCCAGTTCACACTTAAGAAACACGAAAATGGCAGCAGTTAATAATTTTAATTTAATTAGCCTGACTGATAGTCGAATGGCTTGCACGCTTGGCTATCAGTGCAGAATCCGGAGTTCAAATCCCACGCAGTTTTTCGATAGCGGGAACTGCTTCAAATTAATTTTTAAAAATACCGTATCAATGCCAACAAGGAATTTTAAAAGTGGTTAATTTACGGTTAAAACACGAAAAAAAAACCCCAAGGAAACATCATTTCACTAATTGACCAAATCCAGTTTTGAACCCCAACCAGATCTTAACGCTTAACTTTAAAATTATCATATCAAATTAGGTACTGTATTTTCGCTCAGTATATTTAGTCACGCATTTACACACACAATAACTAATAACATAATGAAGATATAGTACCGGTAAATTGTTTACAATATTCGTATAATAAGCAGCTGAGACGTCTATCTTGGCAACAGTTTGTTTAGTATACAATCGAGGTGGTTAAATTTAAATTAGCCGTTTTGTCGTAGGCCCAGCCCAAGTCGTGCAGGCGTCGATTGTTATGGAATGCCGAGGTAGCAGGAGCCGTCTTATAAGCGGCGGTGTGTGTGTATATGTATCTAATATTCATGGCAAACAAACGGGTTCAGTCCGACGAGCAAGAGATTTCCTCCTCAGGGCTATGCACGGCTTTCTCGGTACCCCTTTTGCATTAATCAATATCTTGCCTGGTGTATGATGTTATTATAGGAGCTGACAAATCGACTGATTTACGCCCTTTGTGTACGACGCATCCGATATCCGGATATGGCGAATGCGCTGGGAGGAATCCGACATCGTTCTCATATGGAAAATATTTAATTACTCCCGACCTTAATGCTATTAATCTCCTCGTACCTACGACATTTTATTAGAAGAAAGGATTATTGATTAGTGAATGGCGGTTAGAATACGCCAGTATTGGAGCAAATAGTTATTTATAAGCCAGTGCTTTTGAAAAAGTTGACATAGAGAGGAATCACGTCCTACAATATACTGGGTGAGTTTTTTTTTTATCTTGAGACAACGGAATATCTCTAAAACACTGCATCAAATCAAAAAGAAGATCTTAATAAGATTTGTTATAATGTAGGGGGCTCACTGAATGGTGGCGAACTCGATACAAGAAGAAATACAAGAGAGAAGGTATGGGCAATCACTCCAACCATTGACTAATTTCCAAATAAACTTGGCTCCAAGAACTTCTCGCTGGTGACTCAGGGATACAAAGTTGTGGTCTAACAGCAAAGAGCAGTAATCCATTCCACGTTCAGGATATATACTACTCGTTTTGAACAAAAGAAATTTTAAAAAGCGACGTTGTAACTTTTCAACAGATAATTGTTTGACACATATTCAAGTTTACTAACGACGTAGGTAAAATAAAGTAATTTTAAAACAGATATGTTATCGAAGTATTTACAGGAACGTATGACAAATCCTAATGTTTTGGCTGCCGACGCACAGAGCTGAGTGATGTGGTAGGAAAAGTTAAAGCGTTTATCAAAATACACTCCCAGATCTTTAATAGTAATCCACATTGCTTAAGTTTTCACCACTGATATAATAAACGAATTGAATTTTGTTGCAATCAGCCTTACGGGTATACGACACACGAAAACATTTACTAATATTTATCTTCAGTTTTGAGGACAAACACCATTCAATAATATAACCTAAATTATGCTGCAAGTGTGTAACATCATTCCAAGTTTTTTTAAATCGTCTGCATATGAACAGAACATGATACTGAGCACAGCAAATCATTTACATATATAAAGGATAAATAAAAGTGGACCCAAGTTAGATCCCTGGAGTACACCAGACAGAGGTGAGAAACTACGAGACTCAAAATCGTTATAGTGAATATAACTGTCTCTGCAGCTGAGATAAGACTGCAACGAACAGAGAAGTGCTGGACTGAATCCATAAGAAGAAGGTTTGCATAACAATATTCCATGATCAATAGTATCAAATGCGTTGCTTAAGTCCGTATAGCTAGATTGAAACAGAAAATTTGAATTTGGTACCGGGGGACTGGAATTATTATTATAGTCGTTGAGAAACCTCATTAACAAAACAGTTCATTTTGAGAAAAAAGCTTTTTTTTTATTTTTTTTTTTTATTTTAATTTGGCATCTCAGCATAAGAGAAAAAAAAAGCTTTCTTTGAACAATTGACACGATCTAGGGATTCTTCTTCACTGTGGAGGAATCTGAGACAATTTAGTGTAGGTGGTAAGCACGCTGTTGAACTTATGCAATGTTAATGAAATAAATGACTATTTTGTTAATCAAATCCCACACAATACCAGCAACATACCTCATATTAAACTCTCATATGAGAGTTGTTTAGCTGCTTATAATTTCGCTTTCAAGACTGTCGACATTAGAACTATTTTTAATATTATTAAAAATATGAAATCTACGTCCGCTGGCCATGATAATATCAGTATTATTATGATAAAAATGTGTTGCCCCACGATTTTACACATAGTTGACTTTTGCATCAGTGAAACAGTGTTCTCGGAATCTTGGAAGCTCGCTGTGGTGGGTCCCTTGCCTAAAGGTGGGCATCCTACGCAGTTGAAGGACTTGCGGCCTATTAGTCTCTTGACTGTTATGTCAAAAATTTTTGAGAAAGTCATTGCATATCAACGTAAAGGTTTCCTTAATAGTGTTAATATTTACCCTTTACTCAGTCTGGATTTCGCAGGGGTTACAGCTGTGAGACTGCTTTATTGTCTGTTATGGATGACTTAATATCTGCTACGGACCAGGGCCTTGTGTCGTGTCTTATATTATTGGATTACACGAAAGGATTTGACACAATTAACCATAGTATCCTCTCATCTGTGCTAAAGCATATTGGGTTGTCTGGCGGTGCTAACTTTTTGATAAGTATCTTAATAATCGCAGACAAGTGGTGAGGCTTAATGGTGTTACTTCTAGTTGCCTCACATTCTCGCAGGGAGTTCCTCAGGGATCAATTTTGGGACCCATTTTATTTACAATATATACTCATAAATTGTTGTCCTGTGTGAAGAACTGTCAATATCATGTCTATGCGGACGATACACAGTTATATTGTTCTTTTCTACCATCGAATTGGTGAACTGCTGTGAATAATATCAATGATGACCTCGCTTGTTTATACACTGCTTCTGTTGAACACTGTCTTCAGATAAATCCTATTAAATCTCAAGTAACGTTGTTTGGATCAAAAAAAAATGTCGTAATTTAAGCAATGTATTGGATATTAGGGTTCACAATGTGCGTCTACCTATTGTTGATAAAGTTAAAAATTTAGGGGTTTACCTGGACAATTCCTTTCGATATAGAGATCAAATATGCAAGTATATACACATTGCATATATGAACTTGAAGAGATTATATCCTCTAAGATTTGTCTTGAATTCTACCATAAAGAGGAACCTATGTGATGTTTCTGTTTTGTCACATTTTAACTACTGTTCTTCAGTTTTCCATATTGCGTTGGATAGCTTTACTGCGGGTAGAATTCAGAAAGTGCAGAATGCATGTCTGAGGTCTGTTTTCAATCTGCGTAAGTTTGATCAGGTATCTTATAAATTGCCTGAGGCCGGATGGCTGAACATGTATTATCGTAGGGAATTTTTTATGATGTGTCTCTTTCATAAAATTATGAGGTATAAATCACCACCATATCTCTATAACAAAATAAGATAATAATAATAATAATAATAATAATAATAATAATAATAATAAATAATAATAATATAGATCACAGCTGCGGTGCGTTAAAGTATTCGGCTAGATCATAAAAAACGTGATTAAGTAGGTATGCTTTCAAAGCACGTTTAAAACGTAAAAAAAGCTTGCTATATTTTTGATTTCCTGAGGGAGAGAATTGTAGATTTTGAGACTGATGCATGAGGGCGACTTCATGCCTATATCATATTTATAAAACGGTATGTAGAAATCATTCTGTTGTCTAGTAATAGCTCTTTGCCCTTGACCGACCCTCTGAAAGCTGTCTTTTCTATTGAATATGAAAAGTAAGATATTTAAGATAAATAAATTTGTCAAAGTTAAAATCCCGGACTGTTTAAATGAATCTCGACAGCTCGCGCGATATGAAAGACCGAGAATAATGCGTAAAATCCTCTTCTGGACCGTAAAGACGTCCGGTGCCGACAAACTAATCCCATAGCTAAGCCTCGACTCAACCTGGGCGTGATACAGGCCAACATTTGGTCTGCAGTCAGTACATTCGCCAGACTTCTAAACAAGAAGCATAAAGAATTTAATTTATGAACAAGGTTCTCGCAATGCATCTTCCAACTAAGATCTTGATCAATTTGTAGACCCAGGAAAGTAGTATTATTTAAGTTAGTTAAAGATTCATTATCTAAGTTCAGTTTGATCGTATCACAATGCTTTTGTCTGTTATGAAACCTCAGACTAACGGTTTTTGATATATTTAAATTTAAAAAATTCGAATTGCACCAATCAGAAAAAAGCTTAAGAATTTTATTACAGTTCTCCTGAAGGGAAATGTCAGAGGTGGCAGAATCCAAAAAGGTGACATCATCGGCATACATTACCAGAAAGTTATCCCGAAATAACACGCCCAGGTCGCTAATGAAAAGAAGAAAAAGGATTGGTCCTAAAACAGAGCCTTGTGGAACTCCTATGTTATTCACCTTATTATTAGAATTAACAATCACAGGTGATCCGCCGGAAAGATAAGTAATTGTCACATACTGCTTCCTGTCACGCACAAAAGGCGAAACCCAGTCATAAACCACTCCCCTAAAGCCGTAATCATAGAGTTTACAGTATAGGTATTACATTAGAGTTTTTAAAATTTAGGTGTGATGTCCATAATCTAATGACTCGATTTCGAGGTCTCATATCTCCGCCACTTGCTAGATCCACTTTGGGTCAGAGATCGTTTACTTGCGCATTTTATCTGAAATATAATCAAGTTCCACCTCATCTTAAATCTTTGGGCCTTACAATAACATTTAGGCGCAGAATTAAACTAAGTTTGATGAGTGACATGACTATTGATGCACGTCGGTAGTTACATTATATATTGCAACATATAGCAATGTATTAATTTGTCTTGATTTTGTGAGTGACTTATTCGTCCACAATAGCTACATTATCGATTCTAGGGTAGGCATCTCATTTCCTTTACGCTATAATTTTTATAAGGAAGGTTAATACAGCAGTTACTTTTACTGAAATTCGCCTTCTGGTTGCTACAGTTACTAGTTTATTTTTGTTTTCTTTTATATTGTATTGTACAGCAATAAAGTCAATTTATTATTATTAATTAATTATAATATATATATAATTAATAATAATAATAATAATATCATATATATTTCTGTAAAGTGCCCATCAGGCGTTGAAACAGTCATTTTCAATACATAAAACATACAATTTTATAAAAATGTATAGTAAAGTAAATATATAAGTATCATATATATAAATATACATATAAATACATTGTCAAAACATAATTTGAAAAATACAAGTAATCGAAGAGTACTTTTGTCAAAAACAAAAAAGTGATACTTTTAGTTACCACTCGACTGTATAAATTCCTCAATAGTATAAAATGCTCTCTCAATTAGGTAAGTATATAGTCTGTTTTTAAACTTTTAGTATCTAATTCTTTTAGTTCACCAGGTAAGCAATTGTAAATTTTTATAATTTGTGTAACCACACTTTTGCTTATTAGAGTTTTTTTAGTCTGTGGTGCCAATAAAAAATTAGCTTCAACGCCGCGGGTATTATAATGATGACCAAGGTGTTTGTTGTAAAAAAATTCCATGTAATGTTCTTTTACAAACATAGCGCATCGAAGACATATAAACTCGGCATGGTAAGTATTTTATTTTCGAGAAACACTACTTTGCAGGTCTCATCCTTTTTTAATCCGAAGATGTTACGAAGGCACATTTTCTGCAACCGAAACACTCTTTGCACTTCAACCGAATTTCCCCAGAAGATCAGATCATATCGGATGCGAGTTTGAACCAGTGTTGGGCAAGATAGGAGAAGTGAATAAATTTCCACAGCGACTAGATATACTCGTGTTTATTCGCGCCTTGAGTGGGGAGCAGTGTTAACTAGTGATTTATTGAGAGCCGACAAAACACGAGTATGTATAATCGCTGTAGAAATTTATTCACTTCCCCTAACTTGCCCAACACAGGTTTGAACATATTCGTGATACGCACGAAGCGTTGCTTCCACACCAACCGACACAGACAAAACACGCAGAGCATAACCGAAGGTTGCAATTTTTGCCGCTAAATAGTTCACATGCTGCTTCTAGTTTAATTGGCAATCCAGGTTCACCCCAAGAAACTTCACTTCACCGACTGTGGTAAGTATTTTATCTTTGTAAGGAATAATCAAAGGTTCTTTTTTGAAGTATCCGAAATTTATAAAATTTGTCTTTTCTATATTTAACTTTAAGTGATAGGTTTTAAACCAGTTTTCATGATCTTGTAACAAATTTTTAGATCTTCCTCCAATGATCCTGTTGTTCTTAATACAATTGAGTGATCATCAGCAAATAACACGCTTTTGTGGTCTGATACCTTCGGGAGTTCATTTATATATATTAAAAACAATAATGGTCCCAGCACTGACCCTTGTGGCACCCTTGTTCTATTTTTTGCCAGTCAGAAAATATGATATGTCCGCTCTCTGGATCCCTATCTTCCAGTTTTTGCCTACGCTTTGTTAAGTAAGACTTAATTAATTTCAGTGCATTGCCTCTTATTCCTATAGATGCCAATATATTATACAGTGCATCATGATTTATGCTGTCGAAGGCCCTTGAAAGATCCATAAAAACGCCCATGGTTTGGCATTCCAAATTTATACCTTCCAGTACGGCATTCAAAAGTTGATAAATTGCTCTATTAATCGACCTTCCTTTCATGTATGCATTCTGAAATTCGTTGATTATTTTGAATTTCGATAAAAATCCGTAAAACCTTTGATGGATTATTTTCTCATATATTTTAGAGATGTTTGATAAAAGAGATATATATATATATATATATATATATAATATATATATATATATATATATATATATATAATGGTGGGGAAAAAACACCCCATTATGGGGTTGCACCCGCTCCCTTATGGAAGCTTTCTAGATCCATTTTTTGCGGTGGATCAGTCCTCATCTCAATTTTATCTGTGGATCTCGCCTCCATATCTTCCTGAGTCCAGCTTTCTCCTTTCCATTTATTTACTCCTGCTTTTCGAAGGTCGTCTTCCACTTCCTGTAGCCATCTTGTTCTAGGTCGCCCTCGTCCTCTTTTACCCGATGGTTGCCAAAGTAACACCGTTCGTAACACCGAAGATGGTCCAGTTCTCCATATATGTCCTAGCCACCTCACCCTTTTCTTCTTTATTTCGCTAACCACATCCTCCCATCTAGGTCCTTCAATATTTCGCTGTTCATCCTCCCTCTATATATTCCTTCTTCAACTTTAATCGGTCCTAGTATTGATCTTATCATTCGTCCTTTCCGCGTTATTCTGAGAGCTTCTTCATCTTTTTTTGTGAGAGTCATTGTTTAGGCAGCATAAGTTATTATCGGCTTTATCTTGTCTTATATATAATGTAGTTTTGTATTTTTGGGAGACTATCTTACTTTTTAAAATATTTTTATTTGCATGAAATGCTCTATTTGCAGCATAATTTTTTCATCAATTTCAGTTTTTTCTTTCCCCACTCTTTCCATCATAACGCCCTAGATATTTAAATTTACTTGTCTGTTCAAATTCATGTACTCCTATTTTGATTTTTTTCTTCTTTATGCTTTTACCAATGATCATTATTTTTGTTTTAGCCTCATTTATTTTTAATCCCAATTTTTTCCCCTCTATTACGATATCTTGCAGCATTTTTTCCATAATTTTTCTCTACTTAGTTATTAGTACCACGTCGTCCGCATATGCAACCAATTGCCCTCCTCTTGTTCTAATATTGTTCTTATTGATCCTTCTTGTAATATATTCCAGTGCTAAGTTAAAAAGCGTTGCTGACAGTGAATCTCCTTGCCTTACTCCTTTGTTGGTACTAAACTCTTCCGTTTCCCCTTTCTGATTATTACACTGGCTTTTGATTCCATCATCGTCATCTTGATCAACCTTCTAAGCTTAACGTCTATCCCTAATTGTTTCAATGCTGACATAAGTTGGTTTCTATTTAGCGAATCAAAGGCCTGTTGGAAGTCTATAAAAAGCATTTCTAATTCCATATTATATTCATGGCTTTTTCCTATTATCTGCTTTACTGTATGTATAGCATCCACCGTTGATCTTCCTCGCATAAATCCGCATTGATACGGTCCTATTAACCGTTTCCGCTTTTTCAGCTAACCGACTCTGTATAATTCCTGACACGATTTTATACGCCACATTTAATAATGTAATGCCTCTGTAGTTAGTACAATTTTGTTGGTCGCCTTTTTATGTATCGTTAGGATTTGTCCTTTCCTCCATTCCTCCGGCATCCTTTCTTCTTCCATATCCTTATCACTAACTGATATATTTGCTCTCTTACTTGGGTCCTCCGTATTTTATTAATTCTATATTTCACCCCGTCTTCCCCTGGTGATTTACCATTTCTAGCATTGTTGATGATCCGTGTGACGTCTTCCCTTGTTGATTCTTCCACTTGACCCCTTTCGTTTCCTTCATCGATAATTTCCTCTTCCTGGCGATTATTCTCATTAAGTAATTCCTTAAAATGGTCTACCCATATTCTCTTATACTGTTTTTTCCTCTTCTATAATTCTCCCATCTTTATCTTTTACACCGGTAACTTTTCCTTTATAATTTTTTATTTTGTTCATTTATCTTTCTTGAAAAAACTTTTTAGTGTTTCTACTGATTCTTTCTATTTCTATCTCATTTAATATTATTTATCCATTTCCTTTTACGCTCTCTTATATATTTATTGGATTCATTTCTAATTCTTTTATATTCCTGCAAATCTTCTGGTTTACTGATCTGAGCCATTTTATCCTTGCTTGGGACTTTTCATTTATCTTCATACGGCACTTCTGGTCATACCATCCTTTTCTATTAGTTCTTCGTTCTCTTCCTATAGTTTCTTCTGCTGCTTTTTCGATACATTTTTTTAATACCAATCCACTCATTATCCACATTGTTCTTATCCTTCTCTCGTTCGTGCAGTAGCTTTTCTAATTTTAATTCATAATTTCTCTCTCTCTTTCTCGTTTCCAAGTTTGTTTATGTTCCATTTTAAATTTGTTTCTCTTTTTGTTGTTGTCTAAAAAGAGATATTGGTCTATAATTTTTGATGTCTGATTTGTCTCCTTTTTTGTAAACCAACTTTATTATTGAATTGTTGAGTTCCTCAGGAAAATATCCAGTTGTTAGAGTTAAGTTTATCAAACAGGACAATGCATACGCTAACTCATTCGCACATGCTTTCAGTATCTTTACAGGTATTCCATTATGGCCAACGGAATTTATGTTTTTTAAACTCATAATTATATTATATACTGCCACGGCAGAGGTAGGAAACAAAAAAAATACACCCGGTATATTGTATCCGATATACATTCGTATGTAGGTGAAGAAAATAATCGTCAGGACTTTTCGGCGTTAGGGTAGCAAACTGTTTCGTGAGGGGAGGCGAGAGGTTGGTCGCCGCGTTAGCGACTAAACTGTCGCAGTAACAGTATATACAACTCGATACATTTAGGGTAGGGGGGTGGCAGAGGTCGTTAGGTGCATTTGGCATCACCCCAACTGAATTTCCACCCTATCGTTGACCGTTCGGACGGACGCTCGCCCATTTGAAATTGTAAATAACAGCTTAGCTGTCCGCCACTGAAGGTCATCTACTTTATTTGACGTCAAGTGTGAATGGAGAAAAGTTTCCCGATAATCAACTTGAGCCACTATTGTAGCTGTTTTGAGAAATGGGGGGTGCTTTACTGCAGGACTGTCTAGTGTCTACGTCGCCGATAACTTGATCTCGGGCTACCTTTGTAAAAGGAGCGCCACAGATTCGGGATTGCGAGTTGTGAGGGACGTTATTTATTTCCGTCCCCCGGATTATATTTTCGCGCTGAAGAATCTTAAAATACCCGACCGTACACATGCACAGATATATCCGATACACATACATATATACTCTTCCTAAAGCCGGTATAGGACTAATATAATATAGAGAATTCACGCATAAACCAAGGCCGTAACTGAGATAACTCAGAGCTATTATCCAGATTATCCTCTAAACGGAATAAATGACCGCTGTAGGGACTGACCCTGGAAGGCTGCGTCTGCACCTTATCTGCCTTTCTCCTTTTGATGTTTGATATACGAGCCTGCTGTATTTCTACAT
The DNA here is from genome assembly GCA_004143645.1 of Protaetia brevitarsis. Taxonomy (NCBI): domain Eukaryota; kingdom Metazoa; phylum Arthropoda; class Insecta; order Coleoptera; family Scarabaeidae; genus Protaetia; species Protaetia brevitarsis. The sequence continues at coordinate 50,048 of RXPK01004401.1, forward strand.
GCCAAGACTATAAATGACAACTGACTTATAGCCCTCAATTTTTTCTTAATATCCTTAAGCTTCGCAAGGGACAATAATTTTGACAATGATTGATTTGAATATAATCTAAGAGGATCTATAGTTAATAAAATCTTGCACTAAAAAGGCCGATTTACTTGGCGCTTTGGATAGATGTAAGAATTAATTAAATAATTCATTACAAAACTTTTTTCTTACATAAAAAAAACGACAGGGTTTGTTGACATAATATTGTTGAGTAGTTAATCAAAATTATGTTTCGTATTTTTTCGTTTTATTTTAATCGTTCTTAGTTTATCATTTCCCAACAATGATGAGAATGTCAAGCATTGTTTCAGAATATGGCACCCCCTTTCACTGACATTAACAAAAAAATTATTCTGCGCAATTAAGATTCAAGGGCAAATATACTCTTGAGCGGCATCTGAAAAATACGAGGCAATAATTGAATACCAAAGAGGCATTTCACACGAAAATGAATCACCACTTGATCTTAATGGCGCAGCTTTTCCTTGATAGCCAATATCCCATTAAATAAATTAAGGTAAACTCCTGCGTGGGTTTCTTTAAAAAAATATACCAAACAGGATATTATGTACCTACACACATAAAAAGGATTTCTTCAGTTAAGTAAATATATTTCTTTAAAAAAGTTTACTTCATTCAAATATATCTGTAAGGTAAAGTCAGGTAAGTGTGCAACCGAGGCAAGCGTGTAGATTGGCTTGCATTTATTTTTAAAATTAAAATAAGGATGTCCTCTGTTATATTACTAATGTCCTCTAAAACTTCATACTAGTTTTACAAATAAAAATTCACATCTGCTAACGTGTAATAACTTAAATATTTCGTAAATTTATCATAGCTTATTAAAAAGGCATCAGTATAGTATTGCACACTTGGCCGAACTAAAGGATAATGCTATTAATATATAAAATGCGGAACGATTACGCACTTGTCCCATTTTGCTGGGTAAGTGTGTAGTATTGACACTGTTTAAAATTTCTTTTTTTTTCTAGTAATCCGTTGATAATTATAAAAGGTGTATCTATTGAAGGCTTACAACTGGGCATATATTACGTACTTCTATATGTAAAATTTATCAAAATGTGTTATTATGTGAACAGTGTTACATTTTCTTCACACTATGCAATTTTTACTACATACACACTTACCTGACATTACCTTATTTGAAATAAGAAATTATTATTGTATAGAAACAAATATTTTACTTGGTTGTAATCGATAATATTATATTAACGATATATATTTGGTTATAAGACTTGTTTTAAGAAAAATATATTTTCTCCAAGAAACAAATTTTTCGATCTAAGAAATAAAAGAGGCAACGAAAGAGTGGATCAGATATTTGAATTAAGAAAATAAAGTCTTTTATTAAGGATTTTAATATTTGAGGTAAATTTTAAAAGTACTTATGTTAACGTGAAAATTTGTTTTAAAAAATATGATCATTTTTGCGGTGGGGTGAATTTGGCTACATGACACTCGAACGATTACCAATAATGCAGTAGTTGTGTGCATGCATCGAAGATAGAAATGTGAATTGCGGTGGTGCTAAATACGTTAAATTGTATATATATATAGTAGGAAGTCGGTAAGTAATTCAAGGTTTAACTGCTTTATTTTTAACTGCAGAACCGTATTTAAGCTTTTTGATAATGGAAGTCTTTGAAAGGTAATTATCTTTTTCTAATTTATAGAATTATTTAACGTATATTTAATTACAGATTTAAAATTTGCCTACCAATTTTTAATTCCTCTGCATTTACTGCCTCCAACGGGGCTGCGAAATGTCGAAAAAAGCATTGGAAACACCAGGTTTGGAAGCAAAACAGCATTTTTATCCATGCGAAGGTATGTTTTGCATTTGTAAATCAACATATCCTGTCTAATTTCCTAATTTCTCTGATTTAAGTAATCTTAAGCTTTCTTGGTCTACAACAAACCTTTAAAAAGGTAATAATTAGAAGATTATAAAATGTTTGCTAGCCATAAGCTGTATAAATTAATAAATTAATAATTATAATTATGTTGTTTAATTGAGGTGAAAAATAAAAATAAAAACAGCATGGCCCTACATTCGAATGCTTATTTGCACTAACAAGTAAAAATATACTAACTATTATACCACACCTTCTTATCTACTATTTATTGTGAAGTATATGTATTCATTGCAATGTATCCATTTAGATACCCGAAGATTTTGAAATGTTAATAAAGGAGCAACAAGTGACTGCCGATATTCGGAAGAACAGTTGAAGATTAAAGGCGAATTAAAGGATCCAGAAAATTCGATTGCACGTTGCGGAAAATTAGAAAATCTCTTTATGAGGTGTGTGCTATATTGCTGGAATAGGTTTTTTCCTATAACGCCAAAATTATAAATAAAAAATAAATTTATGTTCAGGATAGCTTTTTTGTTTTTTTTTAAAATATAAATGATGTTATAATAGTATGTAACATTATTATTATGGTAACTAAAGAAATGTAAAACAATTTGAAAAGAAGACTTTCACTTGAACTAAATATATATTGAAAGAAGATTGTGGTATTACTTACAAAACTGCTGTATTTTCTAAAATTATTTTTTTATATATAAAAAAATTGCCATTAATACCAAATAGAATACTAGATAGAGATATATATCTAGTATCCAGTTTGATGTTAGTGGCAGGTTTTATATACACATAAAAAAATACATTTTAGAAAACAGTATCTAGTATTGTTGCAAATAAAACTACAATCTTCTATCAAAATAACAAATATTTAGTTCAAGTAAAAGTCTTCTTTTACCAACCCTATGTAATCTCTTGAATTAAAGTGTATTTCTTCTTTAGAGTAAAATTTAAATTTCATTGCAAGAAAATAAAGCTTCATTCAAGGAAAAATATTCTTTTACTAAGATATCTACATAGCTAGGCTGAAACTGCAATGTTTCAACTAGTAGTAAGTTTTATTTAATTCAATGAACGATTTTTTTGGATTAAGATATTTTTTTCTTAAAGATTAAATAAACATTATTTTTGTTCCAAGAATATATTTATTTGCGTATATATGAAACAATGATATTCTTAACTTGAGTAAAAATTTCTTTAAATTGAATATTTCTTTTTATGTATGTAAGCAATGCGAACACAACAATAAATTCAAAATTAGATGAAAATTATCTCTGGATTAGCGCAGATGCGTTGTTAATGTAATGGTTGGTACATTGAATCGTCATTTTTAGTAGCTACAAAAAACAGATTGCATGTCACTGCAAACGATATTGCCGACATTATCATTAACAGCGTAAAAAATGTAGCTGGTGACGAATGCTTAAAAGTTTCACCCTTTCTATCAGATTCTGTGGCAGGTAACGAGCTCAAAAAACATGTTACATCTAACATGCATGGAATACATCGCCGCATTGCTGAACTTATTCGTGAAGAATTTCCCGATGCTAGTTCATTAATTAGCCCATTTGAAAGATTTTATTGAAAGGAGTAATTAGGATAAAGTTATATAAAGAAATGTGCCGGAATATCCTTTTGCCGTTAGAACCTGTATTAACACGATGGGATACATGGTTAGAAGCCGCATTTAAAAACGTTTTTTTAGAACCTATTTAGTGTTACAGCTGTCCAAGCATTAATTGTAAAAGAAGATTTAAGTCGGGCAATTAGAAGTTTTTCTTCTCTTTTCTCAAGCGTAACAAAAACGATCAAATTTGTAGAAAACAAAATTTTTAAATAAACTGAATTCCTTCAACACTTAGAATCATTATTTAGTATAATAATAATAATGATTAATACCTACTTCCATTCAAAATTAATTCCATTTACAAAGTTTCCTGTCTGGATTATGATGGGTGTTATATTAGTCAAACTAGCCAAAATAGCCTGAAGTACCGAGGTAGGCAACATAGGAGTGATTATCGCACGGGGAAGAGATCTTGCCGTTTACCCAACCACTCCAAAGAGAAAAACCATAATTTTTAACACCCAAGTTTTTAAATATTAAAAATCATTATAAAAATAGATTATTCTTGGGAATGGTACAAATGGGAGCTTACTGTAAACAGTGATAGCTATACAACAAAGATTTTTTTACTAAGTGCAAGTCTATGCCATGTCACCTCCAAAATAAGAGAATTGCTGGTGCTGTAAGAATGATATCGGTTTAATTTCGATATATTAAAGGTTGCTCCCCATGCTAGCATATGATAGTAAAGAATTAAAGTGCGCACAATAATACATTTTTAATACATCAAAACTAACTGCATCCTTTAACCGAGACAGTATGTGACACGCCTTAGCCAATTTTTCGGCTGAGCAGGTCTATATGCTCACCCCAGTCGCATTTCGAATCAACCACAAGGCCCAAAAAGTGAGGGGAATTAACTTGTTGTTAACTAATACCATCTACTTTATTCGTTTACTGACACAAGAAATAGAGCAAATTATTGCAAACATAGTCTTTCTTCACAAGTCATGGCCCAAACATAATGGGAGTAAACTTGTATAATCGCCTCCCGATAGGTTAAACAATATCTGCACGAGCCTTTAAGAGAACGCTTAAAGCTATATTTGGAGGATCATACCTATATATATTAATGAATACTTTCAGTTGGATGTTTAGTTGTATACTTACACCAGATTTATTATGTATATTGTTTGTTTATGACGTATCTTTGTGTATCTCTTGTACCTAGTTTGGATTAAATGCTATTACAATGCGAATAGTCCCTCGTCAAGTTGCTCGTTCTAAATTCCATAAAAAACGGTCCTCTTAGCATTTAAGTACAGGTTATTACGCTTAAAGTAATCATTCAACCCAGTTAGTTTGCTATTGGCCTCATCATTAATTCGGGCAGGATCGTTTACCGATACTAGAAACGTCGTATCGTCTGCAAACATGACTATATCGGCCAAGCGATACGTCATTTCATACGAAATATATAAGAGAGGGCCAAACACTACCTTGTTGGAACATCTCGCTTTAGTGGTTGGTCGCGCGACCGTGATTCCTCTATTTCCACATAATGCATTTTGTTGTTTAGATAACTAAGCAAAATCATGCAAGACGCCCCCTCCCCCAACACCGTAATTCATCAATCTTTTTTTTTTAAAAGAACAACACTACTTCTGAGTCTTCTGAGCTCCATAAAATTTTGATTTTTTCCGATTTTATGGCTGCAATAAGAAGGTATTTACACGCAGATTCGGAAACACAGCACCGTTTTATTTTGCCTTAAAAATAAGAATTCGCACATCCGAGACGATACCGCGGGAGAATTTTAAATAAATTCGGAATTCGCCTCACGTCAGCAATATTTTTAAAGAAAGAACCTGCCGCTATTTCTCATGTAAAAATGTCATAATCATACTATCATCCTTAATTTAGGTTTCTTCTTTTCCCTCTCGCGCTGAGGGGACCGCGAGTGTGTCGTTTTCATTTTTCGGCGCCGACGACGAGAAATGGGGAGCCCCACATTCCGCATACAGGGCGAAATAATTCGATTTAGCGATGCCAAATTTGTAAAACCGATACACACCTTCGCAGTTTCGGCGCCTTTCCCAGGTCCTTGGGAACATTATGTAAATCAGGATCAATTACCGTGAGTGGGGAGGGTCTTTTTACGGGAGAAATATAGGAATAAAGAATACGCCGATATCATATTCAATTATAGATTTCATATCCGTGTCACACCGGAGCACAGAGGTTTAAGATCTGATAAACGCGATCTAAACCAACAATTTCAACTTTTCCCAATCGTACCAAAAGCACATTAATAAAAAACAATAAAATAAACAATCACGCAAATAAACATACACGCTTGCAAAATTTACATGTTTTAAATAATGGGATTTTAATGTACAAATTCTTGAGATTTCTGGCTTTGCTCGGAGAAATTCTTTGAAAATATCGTGTTCTATGACTATAAAGTTAAATTCTATCTTAATTAGTACCATTTAGTGCGATTAGAGGTATTAGAAATTTATCTTTGTTTGCTCAGAGCCCTATCTGCATTTTCCTTATGAATTAGGTACCGTCAAACGGGGTTAAATGAATCACGAGGGGTGAATGAGACAAATGTATAAATGATATTACTCGCATAAGTTCCTTATCTGCCCAGCAATATGGCTAGGTATCGCATGCGTTGCGCATTCCTTCAGGTAGTACATATATATTAAGCATGTTTAAGTGCATTGACTGTCATTTCAAAAATTAGTCAAACGTTTGAGTGCACGCAGCACTAAAGAATAATTTTCGGTTCCTCAGTTGCTAGATATCGTTTCTCTAATCATTTAATAATAATATGCGCTATTCAAACATTGTCCTGTTATGTAAGCTGAACCTAATCCTATTTTTATAAAAAAATTGACAAATCATGGGATAAGCGAGTCACAACGAAAATTAATTAAAAATTAGTCAAAACAATGTCGATGATGTTAAAACTTCGTAATAAGGCTATTTTGGCGATAAGTTAAGATTTTGTATTATTACGCAATATTTCCAATTTATTT
>RXPK01004402.1:0-35956 GCA_004143645.1 Protaetia brevitarsis
CAAATGTCAGTGGCGGGCTGGTACTAAAGGGCACAAAGGCACGTGCCCACCCAACCATCAAGATAAACAGAGAAAGAAAATTCGCGTGTAATTCAGTGCATTATTTATTTTAATTATTTTTACGTATTTTTATAACGATGATATCAAAGTTTCCTTCCGCACCGCAGACGCTAGCGTATATGCGAACGCTTAAAACTATGCTCCGGGCCACTATTTCCGATGTACCTATGTAGAGTATGAATCGGACGGCTCGTTGATCTTCGCTATATGCGCTTATACGGTCGCTTCGGGGCACGCAATGCCGTGTCCCCGGTTAACGTCTTGCATTCGTTACGACTGCATCGTTTTCAACGCGTACCGCGCATGTGTGATTTCAAAGGCTTGAAGTGACGTTTATTATTAATGATGGAATTAATTAGATGCAAAATCTAAAAAAAAAACCGCTCTCATTTGAGGAAAAACTTTTAATTAAAGAGAAAGGAAGGCCTATTCCTGATCTCAAAAATAAACTACACTTCCAGAACTAAAATCGAACGTACAATAGAGTAACTTAATAAAAATATGAGTGGATGTGTGGATGTTCACTACAAATAAACCATTTGTTTTATCATGCTTAATTTTTAAGAAAAGGTTAGTGCGGAATAAACAAGGGTATACTATAGGGAAGAAATATCGCTGAGAAGGCAAAGAACACGAAAATTCCGTTTCGACATGAATGCATGCGTGGATTTTAATGTTCTAGCAAAGTGGACATACGTGAATAGATAGGCACAGTGCTTCATTTACGTGCGACCATAAATTAGGACAACGAAGATGTGGAAAAAATCGTCATATTTTGCTGCGTCCGTTAATTAGGTATATAGAATAACTTGGAAATCTTATCCTAATGTTGAAACAGCGTAAAATTAAAAGTGAACGTTCAGTAAATTATAAGACGCGAAGACATGTGTCCACGTAGATGTAGGTGGTGTTTGGCCGCTTTTAGTGATTCATAACACACAACAAACTTAAAAAAGTTTGACAGAAACATATAAACTGTTCGATATTTTTTGTACAACCCCACGTCGACAGCAGTATGTGAACGATGTTTTTCCACCCTCACAGCATATAAAAATCTTTCTGAGAAGCACAATGTCCGAAGATCGACTGAACGCATTTTTACAAACAAAGTCATAGACGTCTTTCCAGCATGAACAATAGGAGGAAGGATTTATGTACAAAAATAGCAAGTTTATTGTCCCACGCCTCTTTCATAACTCACGAGCTGCCACTGGCAAATGTTATCCTTAAAGTTCATCCAATAAGTTCAGGCACTAACGAAGGTCAGAATCTTGTTGAATGAGATTATTTCAGGTCTTCCAGAGAAATATCTACCTTCCCAAAGGTCCTGGTTCTCGTGTCGGCAGGATTGTGTCAGACAATATGCTCAATTATCTCCTCGTCCTCCAAGCACAGTTGGCATCCAGTCTCATCTGAGAGTTTGATCCTCTGTAGGTACTTTCTGAATTTGCAGTAACCTATAAAGATAGAATCTTTGATACTTTTACTGTCAAGTCCAAGAAGCTTTTTTAAGCACCGGTAATTTCCGCAAACTGGTAAATCGGGCTAAAAATATTTTTATTATTGTTTTTCAAAATATGCACCTCTAAACTTAATACATTTATGCATACGATAGAACCAATTTTTAAAACATTCCAGTCTCTTTGAGTCACTTCGGAAACAAGGTTTTTAAAGTAATCCACCGCTGCTTTGGACGTTGAAAATCTTATGCCACGCATAGTGGGCGCACGCATAGTCGCATAAGTACCATCCATACAAAGTGCATTTACTTCAGGATTTGCGGCCCAACGATCCTGAAAATAGGCTATCTTTTATAGCTCAAATTTTGGCGCAACTTGATAATGACACAGAATTCCTTAATAAAATCATGTGGACTGACGAGTCACGTTTCCACAACAACGGAGTGGTCAACCGACACAACAGCCATTACTGGTCTATCGAAAATCCTCACTGGGTACAGCAGACACACTTTCAGACTATATGGAGCGTCAATGTTTGGTGCGGCTTATTCAGTGGCCATTTAATTGGACCTTTCTTCTACCAAGGTACTCTTACGGGGGAAAGGTACAGAGAATTCTTAAGAAATTCATTACCAGTTCTTCGTCAAGATATTCCTTTGGTCGAGAGATGTACATACAATGTGGTGGCAACCGGACGGTGCTTCGCCCCATAATTCGCACATAGTCAATATTTGGACGCACAGTTTGATCAGAACTGGATTGAACCAATTAAGTAGGTCGCACGCTCACCAGGTATGACACCCCTAGATTTTTTCCTGTGAGGATATTTGAAGCAGGTTGTTTATGCCGGAAGACCAGTTAATGTTTTGGACTTACAAAACAAAATATGTCAAGCCTGCCAAGATATTTCCCCACAGGCAATAAGAAGACCCTGTACAACAGAGCTTCTTGGTAGGTAAGAACATTGCCTAATGGAAAATGGTCAGCATTTTGAACATTTTATTTGAAAAGAATAAAATATTGAATCAAAAAAAAAATATAGATTTATTTTTTTATTTCTCAAAATAGAATAAGTAGACGATTTTGGTTATGATCAATATGTTATATATCAAATAATAACGGTGTGTATTAAATCAATGGCCGCGTTCAGAAGTACGGAAGTTTTCCCAAACCGTTTTTTGGAGCAGCTTTACATAGCAAGTTTTTCGTAACATTGAACGCGGCCATTGTTCTTCTAATGTTATCAAACTACTTTCTCGTTCTGTCATATTGCACAATTGACATTTGTTCATTGGCGTTCCTGTCATTGCTATTGTAATCATATGGGTTGGTTTGACAGTAGAAGGGATGCCAAATCATATTTCATGGAAGCGGCACACTTCAGCCCAGCATTTATGCTCTCATTTTTCTCACTACTTTTTAAGAACATTTCGCTTAATAATATTTAAAAAAATAAAGTGGGAGAGGGGAATAAAAGGCTATTTACACGGGGTGTGTTATTATGGCAGAATTTGATATACAATGTCGTCTCATTTCCACTGAATTTTACTGCAGCTTTTTATCTCTATTAGTTTCCGAATAAATGCATGGGAAAATAGATGTGGGACACACTGTATACTTATCGCATCTATAGATGCCTCAACGCCCTCCCCTTTTGCTTCAGAGAATCTCGAACTGCAAAATTTCCACTTTGCCTAGGGTTCACGGTGGTGCTTGAGGATCCAGCATTGCAAACGAGAGCTCCTTTCATACCCTGCAACTGATCCTGTGTCATGACCAACGAATACGACATTGTCGTTTCTGTAGTATTCCAGTTCGCTTGCAACTTTTAAATCTACCGGTCTCAGCGCAATGAGAAAATGAATAATTATACTGAACTGGTGGATTGCCGTATTGACAGATCGCCTTCGTGTTACGTAGTGCTATGAACAGGCATCCCATTTTTCGCGAGTGTATTTTAAGTTGCATAGATTTTGTCATGATTACTTCGTTCGTTCGGTATTGAATGTACCGAGAGAATTTTCACAAATTTAAATTTTATTTTTGTATAAATTTAGGTAAAGAGTTTATTATTTGATTTATTTTATTAAGTGTTAAGTTTTTTTAAATTAATTCCTTTTCAATTAGATGTCTAGCGTTTGCTAGTTCTGTTTAACGCGTATTCTACTAGATTTTGTCGGTGAATTGTACGACTGCGTTGTAGAGTTTTGTCAGACAGTTCCCTGGTCGACTGTTAACGTGAGTAGACGTATTTTGTAAATCATTGTTGCCATTTTGTAATTCATTTTGATATTCTAAATTTTGGCATAAATTGAATTTTATTTTGTTCATCAAGGAATTCGTTTAGTAATAATTGTTAATATATTGAAGTGTGCACATTATAGATATAAGATCATTTATTATTTTTGTGTAGGAAGATATATTTTAGTTGTAATTCTCTCATTATAGTTAAAGAGTTAATTTTTTCATTTTCTATTTTGCTGATTCATTTTTATTTTATCAATCACCTCGTTTGGGTGAGTAGAAGCATTGTGCTTGCATTTTGTTTTTTATTCTTGTTATTTACTAGAAATTGTCCACGCTTAGTTTAATTTATTTTAATTTGAAACCACGTGGATTGAATTTGAAAGATTGATTTGAATAATCTTCCTGAACAAGCTAAACTTTTGCTTTGTATAGGAAATAGCATTGTCCTATTGTAATTTAGAATCAAGTGCAGTTTTTAATTTAAGCCAGAACCTTCAGTTCACGGTTTTTTTCTGCACCTTTGTAATTAAACCCATTTAAAAAAAAAATTGTTTGTTAATTAGCATCTTTGGCTGGAAAATTCTGTTCTTTTATTTTAAATTAAACCTTTATAATTTTTGAGGTAATTAAGAGAGTTAGATTTCATTCACTCACGCTTTACTTTTCGTGGTTTAGATACAAGTTTTAATTCGCGAGGGTAACTCTGAGGTTAATAGTTCTTTTGCGCCTTTTAAAAATTTTGTCCGTTGAGCTAGCTAATTTAATTTTAATTTTATTTTCCATTGTAAATTTCATTTTACATTTTCAATTAATTCAACCAGTACACAGCATATTTATTTGGCGCCCAACGTTTGGCGCCAAATAAATATGCTGTGTACTGAGTGAAATAATTGAAATAGCTAATTTAATTTTTCTTTTTCATTTTAAAATCCATTTGGCAATTTCAATGATTTCAGTCAGTACACAGCAGTAGTTTTTCATTTGCGCTGCTTTCCTCTTAAGATTCTAGGCCCCACGTTGGGCGCCACTTGTAATGAGGTAAAACATGACGCAATCAATACTATATTTACTTAAAATATATACTATAAAAAAGACCAAATAAGGTGTTATAATAAAATGGCCGTTTGACACTTGATAAATTACATTAATTGTATCTAATGTTTCAACTTTCATAGCCAGGCTGGGCAATTCAGGTGATGCTATGGCGCTGTGTTTCAAAATTAATTTTTAGAATTGTAGATTAAAGGAGATGTATCTTTCTGTACGGCTTCTTCTCCTTGTATCATTATTTTTCGAGTTGAGTGTACTTTAAATGAAAGATTAAAAATTAAACTGCTGATATTTTCGTAAGTACACCAGTACTTTCCTGCTTTCGTACATGATGTATTTTAGAAGTCTCATTCATCTTGTTTAATATCCAACATCCGTGATTCAATTATCTCCACACCATTGTCCCTATCTTTCACTCGTCGCCTCTGTATAAACGTGTATCTCCTGAAAGGCCGACACCGCGCTATTTTACGCGATGATTAAATCCTTTCTGTTTGCGTATCGCGGCGACTATCGTTGTTGGTGCAATCTGTACGATTAGCAGATCGCGATTTTATGATGTTTATAAATTATGGCCATTGCCCGCGTAGTTTAGCGTAGTACACCTGCCAACTACCCATTCCACAAAACTACATATAATTCGGTTTTATTTATGCGACCGGACTCCTCTATTTCTCACCCACACCCGATTCCGCGGGCCGGCGGCAGCGTGTTTGGACAGGTCAGTATTTACATTATCTCGTCGAAGATGTAGTGTCGAAATTAGTCCCATTTCTTTCTCGGATCGAATTTATTTTACACTTTCTGGCAATATATAAGGGGAACCTCAATGATTTCGTATACGCTTTTTTGATGTATCGACCGTACCGACGCATATATTTTGAATACGATTTAGTCGTTCATATTTTTAATCCCACGAGATCTCAGGGATTATTTATTATTTTGTCTTAACCTTATTCTAGATTATAACTTGAATTGGCACATTCAAACATTGCGAGATTTTTTTAGCTCTTAACCATAATTAACCGCCATACTATTCACTCTTTATTTAATTATTGGTACTTATTTACTAAAATAATAAATTAATTCTTGTATTTAATACACGTACAGGGTGTCCCATCGATTTTGATTACAGCTCTATTTTTGATTTTAGGAAAGTTTTTTCTACAAAAATTTTATAGAAATTAATACTGCAGTACTTTTTTTCTGACTATGCAAAGTATCCCAGAAGTAGACGAACGCATACTTATTCCATTATTTTAAATGAAACAGCGTACATTATTATCCCATTTTTAAACTCTACGTATCACTTTACATTAACAAGCAAGGGCGCATTTTCGACCTGTCGATTGCCGTAATATGATAAAAGAAGGATGAAAAATATGATTTCTATTAGTTTTAAAGGTCGAGAAATACGCATACTATTCTGCTGGGCGTTGTGTGTCAGATGTACGCATCCATTTATCATCCCCAATCCGCATGCTATCGCTGTCTAACAGAAAGTACTCACCGTTATTCTGTACCCTTGTCTAACTACTACAAAATGCTATCACCACAGAATATCTAACAACTAGAATAGCATCTTTGCCTGGCGGGAAGAGTTGCGCGCAATCTCAATGCTACTTGTGGTTCACTCTTTGCATTAGGTACAAGTCCGTTAATTTAATTAGTGTTATCAAGTGCAAGTCGATAAAGTGTGAAAATAATGGAAAAGAAAGTAAAAAATTGAAAAAAATAAGCGATATAACTAACAGCTTCTGCGGGTTTGCTGTGTCAAAACTTTTCGCTCGACGTTTCGCTGTTCATACTGACAGCGTTTCTCAGGATAACTGAACTGATTCTCCATGGTCGACATTCTTCTTATATACCCCTGGTGCATCCAACCGTGAAGTTTCCGCTCCATGAGTGACGGTTGTATAGGTGGGGGCTCTTCACGTGTTGTAGGTGGTACCCTCTTCTCTGTTAACGGTTTTAATTCTTCTCTATTTCTATGGCTTTCCTGATGAGTCTTTTTCCGTAGTTCTTGTGGTAGTATTACTTTTAGCATTTCTTTGAAATCCATTTGTGTCCGGTGTTCGTGCATGTGTTCTGCCACCCGCTTGATTGATTCGGTCCTTCTTAATTCTTGCGTCCCTCTCATGTTCTTTTATCTTATGTCGATGGCTCTTCTCTGTTTGGTCCGACGTAGCACTGTCCGCATTGGCATGTTTATCTTGTAGATACGTTCTGTGCGCCCCTTGGTATCTTATCTTTTGCGGTCTGGGTAGATACTGCTGGAATCGACGTTGCAGGTCCCGAAGCGTACTTGTTACGTTACGTTTCTTCAAATTCGGCCTACTTTTCGGTGACTTTCTGGCTATGTAAGGTAAACCTGCCATCCCTCTTCGTGGTTTTGTAGTTGTCTCCAGTTCGTCTTCTTCTTAGTGGCTCTCCTTATGTCGATGTCAGTGTAACCATTCTCTTTAGTAACATCCAATCGCGGACAGTGCTACGTCGGACAACAGGAAGATGCCATCGACATAAGGTAATAACAGAGCATGAGAGGACGAAGATTAAGAAGGACCGATCAATCGAGCGTGGCAGAACACATGCAGCGACCACCGGACACCAAAATGGATTTCAAGAATGTAAAAGTAATAACTCCCACCAAGAACTACGGAAAAAGGACTCATCAGGGAAGCCATAGAATAGAGAAGAATAAAACCGTTAACAGAGAAGAAGGGTACCACCTTAGCAAAGTTGGGAAAGCCTACTACGAACCGTCACGGTCAATGGAGGCGGAAACTTCACGGTTGGATGCACCAGGGGCGTATTATAGAAGAATGTCGGACCATGGAAATCAGTTCAGTTATCCTGAAGAAGCTGTCAGTATGAAAGGCGTAAAGTGTGAGCGAAAGTTTTGACACACGGCGAAACCCGCAAGAGCGTTAGTTATGGACGTTTACACGCGGCGTGGAAAGCCTACGCAGTGTTATAAAGCGATATAAATTTCATTTTAATGTAGATACTGACTGCTGTGTATTAATTGAAATAAATAAAAAATGCAAAAATGATTTTAAAATGAAAAGGAAAAAAATATTAGCTAGCTCAACGGAAAAGATTTTAAGTAAAACAAAAAACTATTAATCTCAGAGTTATCCTCGCAAATTACAACTTTAATCTAACCACGAAAAGTAAATTGTGAGCAAATGAAATCAGATTTTCTTAATTACACGAAAAAAAATGTAAAGGTTTAGTATAAAATAAAAGAACAGAATTTTTAACCCTCTGACGCCATTAAACAATAAATTTATTTCAAAAAACGGGCTAAAATACAATTTTGCAGAAAAAACCCTGAACTGAAGGTTCTGGCCTAAAATATAAAATAAATCTTCATAAACAAAAAATAATAATTAATCTTATATCTAATACTTAAAAGAAACTAAAATACGTTGTTAAATATGTACATAATAATAACAATATTAGTGTGTATTGTCTGACTTAAACAGAAGTTATAAAGACATAAAATATTAATCAAAACTAAGGGGCATTCCATTTAATTACGGTTACTTTTCGTCGAAAAGCATGTACTTAAAAAGAAAATAGTCTTCCGGCAAAACAGCACGCTACTTTCAATTAAAATAAACATTTTTCTGAAAAAAAGTATTCTTTTCATTGAACATGATAAAAACCAAAAGTTAAAGCTTTTCATTTAATGCAATCTCTTTTCTCAGTGTAAGTATTCTACGATTTACCATCACCCTTCCACACAAACGTATATACTCAGCATTTTAATGCCTATCTAGTCACACCAATTAAACAAAAGTTATTGAAAGTTTCAGATTGCGTGGTGGAATTAGTAATAATATATAAATAAGTGTTCTTTCCAATTATTATTATTTTTTTTAATTTATAAAATATTTTAAATAGAAACAAGGACACAAATGCACAAATAAAACGAAACACACGTTAAAATTTTGTTAAAATATATGATAATCGTAATGTGTATGAAAACGGACTAGATAAATTTTGTATTCAGTTTTGTACAATTTTTAATGTGAATAGTTTTTGTTGTATTTGAGTGTGTATGCATTATGTGTATGTGAATGTTTTAAATGTATGTGTGTGTTTATTGAGAATGTACGTATTTGTTAAAATAGGACATGAATTTTATTTTAAAATATTTTAATGTAATGAGTATGATAAATCTAATGTGAAATATGGATGGATTTTTTTAATAAGTTGTTTTCTTATGACGAAAATATGAATATAAATGATTGGAAAGAACACTTATTTATATATTACTACTAATTAAACTAAAGATAGAATAAATAGGTCGCGATCTTTATATTTTTTATTACTAATCCAATGTTGTCATCATTTTGAGTCAAGTACTGAGTCACTGATGCAGCTATGTAATTAAATTGCAAGTTTGAATTATGATATTATATAGGTGAGTTCAGCATTTGGAAAGATTAATCAAATCGTTATTTTAAGAATCTTTTTTCCTATGTACTGTCTTCAATACAGTACTATTTTTGGCTTGCCAAATATCTGCAATGTCATATGGTTCAAATGCATCTTTAATACAACGACAATTTCATCTTGTTTCAAAATAAACTTTTTGATATTAAAATTTTATTTTTCATCATTTACAACCAATTAAATTAACTATATAAACTCTTTTCAAAACAAATTGATAATTTGGATTCTGAGTAACTTTATTTTGCACAACACTGTAAGTACTTGTTTTTTTTTTAAAGCATATTTCTTCGTTGTAGCATCTTGTGCAGAAAGCAGAAAAAAAATAACAACCTTTGTTCTAATTATAGCAGAAAAACTTGCCAACTTCCTTATTTTAAATAGAACATCCTAATTTTTATTAATGTTTTTCCTTAAACTTAGTTTTTTTTGCTTCTATATCCAGAACAAACTACCGTTTTTAATAGTTTCATTATTTTTACATATCATTTCCTGGAATTCATTTAAATTAGTGACTTTATTGCTTTCCTAACCCATCCAATATAAGCAAAGCTTTGTTTCTCTAATTTTAATTTATTGAAAATAATGTTCTGCCGCTAGCAGCCTAATTTCGTAACCGCACACAATATATCCTCAGTAATTGTAAATAGGATTTACTATTTTTATCTTGTAGTGATACATATATCAATTTTAATTTGCAATGTAAAATTACGATACGCGAAAATTTCGGTTTCAATGTAGGAGTGAGTTTGGATGTGTTGTTATAGTTCTATACTCTTTACATGAACAAAGGATATATAAACATCATTTCCTCGTAAAGCTGAATTTTTGTGTTAATTTTGTTAAGAACATAATTTCTTGACCGGACTAACCTTATTTTTGGATCGAAGTCAAGTACTTTGCTTACTCATTCGTTTACATAATTACAAGAGTAATTTTGTACAAATTAAAAATTATCATAAACAGACTAGTCATACATTAGTGTGTGCTTTTGCAAGTAATGTACAGTTACGCATCTTAACGGGCCATCTTAATAAAAATATGCTGCCTTTGAAATTGATTTATTTTTTATAATTAATTGCTCATTTCTACCGAATATATATTCAAAAATTATTAAGATCAAGGTCAAATAAAATTGGGATTTAACATGTGGTATCGTATACCTACCGAAAATAATTTTAATTATTTGAAGACTTAACTTATGCTATTGTTTTAAATCTCAAACTGGGTAGGAATTCTTTCTCCAAGTATGAGTTGACTAAGGCAATTAAAGCAAACTGTAGATTTTTGATCAAATCATCCAAACATATTTATAAAATGATATAGAGCCATCTAGAAAAATTATAATTAGAGTAGACTATCAAATGTAAATGTTTTAGGTTGGTACTTTCATCACTTCCACAGAATGAAATTTATTACTTGACGTTTTCAGTGTAAATAAAATTTATAACTCTAAAATGATGCTGCAGCATAAACAGAAACACATAATTTATTTAATATTGAGAAGATAATCAAAATTTTACATAGAACTACAGAAGCTGTTGAAAATATTGCCCGTTTATGTCTATACACAAACCAATTCTTCTCTGCAATCCATTAAAAACAGTGTGCAATATATGCGGTTTGGGTTGTCAGTCTCTATATTATTTCAGAGTTCTTCCAGATTATGTATTGATGGCCATAGATAATATGTTATATAGACACATATGGCAATGTTAGCACCAATTTTATTAGTTAGTAACCATATAACGTTAGTCCTATGGAACTAAAAATTACAAGCGGGAAATTTGACTTACTGACAACCTTTTAAAATTTTTTGACATATATGTACATATAAATGCTCAATTAACTTTTTGTTTTTTATTTCTTTTTATTCTACAATTAAACAAACGTAAAGAGGTTTTAGTTTTTATAACAAACAAGTCTTCAAACCAAATTACTCAACTACGCTACATTGACAATAATTATTGTCAATTTTCTCTATTTACGACTTGTCAACAATTGTGGTTAGTTACCCAACGCAGTTGCCTATTTACAACAATATAAAACACTGGAACACGCGCTGTGTAAAAACGGTCCACTAGACAGCTGGCCGCCATCTTTGAATGTGACAAAATCCCAACAGCAGGATTGCATTTAATTTTGCTTTTCACATCTGTTATTTCCTGTTTTTAGTAAGAA
Organism: Protaetia brevitarsis; assembly: GCA_004143645.1. Taxonomy (NCBI): domain Eukaryota; kingdom Metazoa; phylum Arthropoda; class Insecta; order Coleoptera; family Scarabaeidae; genus Protaetia; species Protaetia brevitarsis. The sequence goes on from RXPK01004402.1 coordinate 11,460, forward strand.
ATAGCTCATAATGCGTTCTCATATTTTCTATACCTACTTAATGATCTGCGAATAGTACTTCCAAATCACAATTAATCTATCATTTTTTATAGTTAGTAAGACGACCACAATCCTTCACCCATCACGATTTGCATAATATTTAATCTTATATCTGCAAAAAGAATTGCATTTAAGCTTAATTATTTTAAATGCACTGATTTCATATAAATATTTATTAAAATGGTTTATTTTACCATTAAGTACTTATTGCAAAATGATGTGAAAAATGAAAGTGTCCAACGGGGTATATGAACATACCAGAACTGTTATATTGTAGCGCAAAGCTTGCAATTTGAATTGATATATGTTTCTATCCTCGAGAAATGCAATAAATCATACCATGATTCCAATTCAAAACATTAATATGTGAAAAAATGACATTTACTCCTTTTGACAGTCTACATGTCAATTTGCCAGATTCAAAGATGAACGTTTTTCAGTTACTGCGTGCACTCGAAAGCGCGTTTCAGTATTTTTCCCCCACTTTTCCTCCCTCATACGAGGGAGGAAACTTATAGTTTTCCTCCCTAGGGAGAAAAAATTTACTTATCCTCCTTAGGGAGGAAAAGTAAGTAACATTCACATGATGAAACTACATCTTATATATGTGACATTATTGATAGATGACATCAGTACGTTCGACCCAGTCTGAGCCCATTTATGAGATAATTGCTAAATTATTAGGTATTAAATTTCAATTAAACCATTATTAAACACTTTTAAAACGACGCTAATTTGACAGTTCTCAAAAAATATTTGGCAGATTAAGCCTACTATCTTATCATGTCACTCACAGGTATGTCTTTATTATTTTTAGACATTTAGTTAAAATTGGACTGGCTGGAAAAAAATTGTATTCAAACCACGTGAGGAAAGTGCTTTTGCAGGCCTTGAGCAATTATAATATTTGCCCGCGGCCTGCAATAGAGCACTTTCCTCCCTTGGTTTGAAATATACTATTATATAATTCGTTGCCTAGTTATCATGGTTCGATTGTCAGTTTTCTGTAGGTGACGCGTAACAGCGATTCTAGCGCCAAGGAGACGGTTCTGTGAACTAACAAAGTGACGTGACGGAGGTGACTACGGTTTTACTATATAACTTTAATAGGCCTGGTATTGGCATTGAATAAATGAATTTTTTGATGTATTGCCATACGAAAACATCGCATATATTTAAATCGTAAGACCTACTTGGATATGGGATTTCAGCGCTCTTGCTTATTATTCTGTCGTTTATTGATTTACTTGTTGGTTTATTTATTTAGTTATTGTTGAAAACGGATTTATCGAAAACTCATGTGCACTATACTTTTGGTATGTATTTTGGACAAATATATCTATCTACCTAGAGATAGAAAGCTAAGAAAAATGGCTCCTAAAAAAATACCTTTTCGAAAATAGATTTGAGATTTCTCGTTTAATAGTACCTTGACTATAATTTTGCTTGATTTCTTTTACCATAGCTCTTCTATTGAGGATGTTACCCATCAGTTATCATAAAATAACCGTTGATCTAAATATCCGAAAGCACAAAAAAAATTAATAACAGAAAACGTAATGAATATTGAGGTATTTGTCATAAAGGCAGTACAAAGAACCAAAACGGAAGTTATGTTTCGGGAAAGAATACAAATGTAAATGTTATGTTCAGAAAATCATTGTCGACATTATTAGTGCTCAGAAGAGTATAAGTCAGCGTCCTAAGATCTAGGATTGGTTATTATCCAAAAAAAATTAAAAATGATTTTTTTACAAAAATCGTTTGTTTCCCTTTAATTAATACTAACAATATCATATTGTTGAAAGTTGTTTGTGTTTATTTATTTACTTTCACTCTACTGACATGATTTAAATACCACACTCAAAGAAATACATACATTTTGTTATTTTATTTTGATTAAACCAAATACATATTCAGTAATTTCAATAAAAATTCGGTTGTAAAATCAAGATAAAATCTATACTAAAATATTTATGTTGCTGCAACGTATATATTATAAAACAAATAGAAAAATCGTTGAAGCCAATGTATTTTGTGTTAGAGGTAATGTACAGTCGCGAGCAAATGTTATAGGCACCCTAAATTTTGGACGAATATGACAGTAAGAAATGAGAAAATAAAAACTTGTAGGTAATACATTATAAATATGTAGTATTTTAAGGGATCTTATTAATTTGTTGCATATTAGAGTGTTTTTTAGTACAGCTATAATACTTTTTAGATGGGAGGGGGAAAGTGACATCTCGAAGACTTGAAAATATATAAAAAACAATAATACATTTACAAAAGGCATCTATAAAGACTATTGTAACCATAAAGACGATTGTGTAAACGTTGAAATAACTGTCACAAAAACAATGCAAGAAACATGAAACCCATTAGTTTTGTCAAAGGTGCCTATAACATTTGCTCGCGACTGTATCTTAAAACAACATACTTTTCTGTTCCGTCTAACATTAAAATTATGTGAAAGTGTATTGCATACTGCTTTTAGTGATCTTTGAAGTGAGAAATCAATATTTTTAACAAAATTGTCGGTGATCCATACATAACTAATTTTTGTTAGCTATAAACTACAATGTTAATTACAAACAATTTTACACTAAATATTTTCAATAGATTATTCTTGATAAAAGATGCATAATATAAATGAGAAATTTACGAGTGTCACATACGGGGGAGTGGTACTGACTTTAGCGCACTTCCTATCAATGTTCTAGACGTTATCAGTTGACCGAAAGATGGCGCCCAATGAAACTCCTAACAATTACTTTGGGATTTGTTCATATGATTTGCATGAAAACGAGGCACTTTTATTTGGACTTAGAGGCTGTCATGTGAACATTAAAGTGATCTTTGCATGAGACCCCTTCGTTAGAACCTACTATTGGGCTTCACTCTCGCAATTCTCCCCTAATGCGGGGGCGGGAGACAATTCTGATTCTTAATTTTTGGTAGTTGGAAGGGATAATTACCGAAGATTTTCATTAAATGCAACAAAAAAAAAACAGTGTTGAGTTTTTGATGGCATTTTTTAGGTTAGATTAGTAATTCTATTTGTTTAGAAATACATCTGAAAATGTATTAAATAAAAAGCGTATTCAGAATGAATAAGATAATTGTTTATAGTTTTATAATAAATTGTTGCTTAAATTAAGCAAAATATTACTAATATGAAATTATTGTTTCGCATCAAATACAATATTTTTCGTGGTGGGCACTATCGACAGCGACTATCGATAACTATCGATAGTTTGGCTATCAATAACTATCCATTGTTGGCTATCGATAACTATCGACAGTTATGGATATTCAAGTATCGATAGTTGAATATCGTGGTGCCCATCACGAATATATTTATATTTAGTTTACAACGCAGAAGGATGCCCAAATTCAATACAAACACTACAAGGATCGTCCGTCTTAATGTACTATTATTTTTTTTATATAAATAAGCTAAAGGTTTGTGCTAATTAAAAACGTTTGGATTATCAGCCATCAACTATTCACTGAATGGAACTAATTCTTTCTTTTGTAATATCTATAGTAGCTGGTTTTGATGAAACCATGAAACGGAATACTAGTGTTAAGACAATTATCATTAGCATGCAATAAAAAAAAAACACAAATAATAAATAGCAAGAACAAAGTACAATGTAATTCTGAGGACATATTTCTCTACTGAAATAACATGTCCTCAGAATGTGGGCACTATCCATAGTTATCGCTATTCAACTATCGATAGTTAACTAGCGAAATATTTAATTAATAAATTTTAGATTGTTAGAATTCTGGTCAGTGTCTTTCTGGTGTGTCTTTTGTGATTTGAAGCTGGCATTCGACTGTGTTAATCACCAAGTTCTCATAGGCAAACTTCATTGTTATGGCGTGAGGGATGTGATTGTCGATTGATTTCGGTCATATTTGTCTGATCGTGTTCAGTATGTGAGGGTATCTTTTAAGTCGAGAAAGGCTTTCAAAAGCTTCAATTCCTCTACTTTGCCATCATACCTTGGTGTACCCCAAGGATCGGTTCTGGGTCCGGCGCTATTCATTCTTTTTATTAATGACATAGTCAAATTTATTAACTTTTCTTTGTTTTTATACGCGAACGATACTACTGCTGTAGGTTTTGGGATTGATCTGACGCAGGTCTGTGCTCGTGCGTACACCCTCTTGATGGAGCTCGGTCAGTGGTTTAATTGTAATGGACTCCATATTAATGCTTCAAAGACATTCTTCATTTTTTTTTCGTATCCTCCAGTCCAGAACTGATTATAATATGGATATTCGTTTGAACGGTGAGTTGCTGAAGAGTCAAAACTCTATTAATTTGCTAGGGGTTCAGTTGGGTGAGTCGCTTGGCTGGTATTCGCATTGCCGTAAGCTTATAAAAATCCTAAATTCCTCGTGTTTTCTAATTAGGAACGTTGGATGTGAGGTTGGACGAGATTGTTTACTAACATCGTTTAGAACCTAATTACAAAAAACGATTATTTTTGGAAATAGTTAATATAAAAAATTGTAGTAATGCTATTAATTTTAAAACTGATACAAATCAATTAAGTAGTATTTATTGCAATATTTTACATCAATAATTTTTTTTTATTTATTTTATATGTATTACTGCAAACAATTTTTTTTGATTAATATGTCTGGCCCTGACTTGCATTTAAATGTTTTAACTATTTATCATTTTGTCAGCTGTCATTAATCCTACAACTTTGTAAGCAATTACTTATTGTGATTTTTTATATTGTTTCATTTTAACTTGTATATTTTTAGTGCCTCCTGAAGATGTTTGAAATTAAAACGAAATATCGAGGTATTTATTTAGTTTTATTTTGACAGACCGAATACCCGTTTATTTTTATAGTTATTTATTTAAATTTACTTATATTTACATCTTTCATGATTACATTTACTTGTTTATTATCTTACGTCATACTTACAATTAGTGTATTGTTCTTATATGACTTGTCCATTATACCTGTATCTATTTATAGGACGAAATAAATCAAATCAATGTTTGCTTCAACCAAATTTGTCTTCGTTTTAACAAAAATGTTTTCGCGGTATTTAATCGAAAATTGTTGAATTTTGTTGGTCGAATCAATGCGTGTATTTTTCTGCGTGCAATGATTAACACTTTACGGCGTAAAGTTAAATATATAGTTGATTATTATTATTATTAATGAAAAGTTGAATGAATACTTAAAATTCTGCCCTAATAGAAAATGGTGACGTATTACTTATAATAGATCAAATTTATGAATGATATAGTCATGTGTGTCCTGTTACGAGTAGACCTCATAAATATGTATGAATTTAATTGAAACATTTATTAATATAAGTATTGTGCACGAAAAAGGAACAAATATTCAATTAGATGATATCATGAACGTACATAACATCATATTCAAATAATTAGAGGTGATGAGGTTACACATTTTACCCGCTGGATATACCAGACAGGCGAAATATTTTTCTAGGAACCAAATATTCATTGTGGATCTGGGAACTTGCTGTCGGGTTCCTTGTTCGGAAATTTCATACCCGTGATTCATTCTGCACCATCTTTCTCTCGTTTTCTCGCGTTGTACAAACTGAAGCGGCCGACTTTAATAGTAACAACAAACAGTCGAGGACGCCGTCAAGAGTATACCTAGACGGACAGGAATGCAATATGAATTTTTCAGTTACACACAATACACGAGATCGGGATACGCCGTTCGAATAGTAATCGTGTGACAGAATCGCGAATTACTGACATTGTTTTATTTAAATCGCGTACTATCGGTTTGCTGGTGTTCCGACGCTAATATGTATTTCTCTTTTACGGGTTATTTTTTTTATATTTAGTTCAGAATTATTGTGATATAAGCAACATCAGGTATTGTTTTTTTTTTTTTTGGAAGTTATAGTTTCTAAACAGACGCCTACTGAATGAATTAAATATTCTAATATTCATTATAAATATAAAAGTGTGTGAATTATTTTGCAGTTACAAAGATATTAAATATGCATAGTGGCGCTGAAATTAGTTGAGTCGTTTGAAGCTCGATATACAACGTCTGTAATCGATCAGTTACGGTATACCTATAATTAACTTAATTGAAAAATGTTTTAAGTAAAAGTTATTTGGGAAAGCACGGGCTAAAATTATTTTGGTGCATACAGAGCATAAATGGAACACACTATATATTGTTACATTTTTTGATTCCTGAGCGCAATATAAAACGTATTTGTATAACACACCATATTATGGTTTAAATTAATGGTTTTCGAAATATTCAGTACTAAAGGAAAAAAATACATTTGCAATAATTTATTATAAAAGTTATGTCTCCTGCATTTGTAATTATTTTGCAATAATTCTTTGATATCATTTCGACAATATTTTAAGATGCTCAGCCAATAGGAAAAAATTCTCGTTTTATAATACTGGGCGTTTCGAAAGGAAACATAAACTCTAACATTTTAAAACAGTTGAAAATATTTTTTTCAAATGTAACATCCTGTATATTTCTACGTAATTCCATGCAGATTAAAGACACATTTCGTTTCCATATAACACTTCCTAATATACCCAAAGTTAATAGTTTTTGAGTGGCATTATGTTTAGTGTCGAGCACAGATAATCCTAAAATAAATGTCCTAGGATGTGACGAGTAACAAAAAAAATGAGAATCTAGTTAAATTGCAGATTATGTCTTGGTGTCAAATCGTAAACAACTAATTACACTGCGTGACACGATTTTCGTACCTGAAAAACTGATTACTATTATGGTTTACAATTTGTTACAATATGTAAGTAGTGGATGTTTTTTGTTTCACGTCTTGTTTTTGAAGTATACACTGATGGCATTAGCTAGGCTATGTCGATTCTGGCACAAAATCTCGAGATTTTCAATGGGGGTAGAGTTCACATTTTATCCCCTCATAGATACAATATGCATATTTACATGTCACTTCATGCTCGTAGCGACAGATTGAAATATTCTACCTGATATACATACCGGGTGTCCAGCCTAAGATGCAACGGTCCATAGCCGATTTATTATTGCTTTCTTGGAAAAATATTTCAAATAAATGTTGGCTCGAATCATATTCTACACATTCTAAAATTAGTTTCAGTAATGGCGGACTTCCGGTTGTACCGGAAGTAGATACTTTATTATTTTAAATGGAACAGCCTGTATATTACTGTATTTTTGGATTCCTTGTTAAATTTAAATAACAATAGGCACTGTTGCGTTTAAATTACAGAATTATTAAATAGGGCTCTGTAATTTTCGAATTCTAAAATCATGGATAACTTGATGTTTTTAAATTGAATGGTATAACAATTTTTACATAAATGGATGTAAAATTTAATTTTCTTTCGATTTTATACGGGTACCATTGTGTCTATCTCCAACAGTTTTAGAGATATTCGCAATTTTTCAGTTTTCATGATAAATACGTATTGCAAAGCGCCGGCCACCTTCCCCTCCCATTTCACCAGGCTGGGACTAATTAACAAAACAAAATAAGTTTTGTCGTTAGTTTTAATTTTTTGTCGTTAATTTAATCGAATTATTGATAATTAAATAAAGCAATGTGTATATTTTTTAAGTTTTTTTAGCAATAATTATTAGATACCGTACCCAAAAAACAGTACGTGATAGAAAAAAAGTACATAGGTGTTCTTATTAGGCGATTTGTATAAATAAATAAACAGGAAAAATTGAAGTGGGTACTTAATTTTTTTTTTAATTTGTAACGTAGTGTTATTATTTTGCATTTATTATTTACAGAACAATTACGTTTCTCATATTATTATTGTTATCGGTTATTTATCTCGTGTTTTCTGCTGTTCGAATTTAAGTTTCTTAGTTTTTTTAAATGAATTGTGCTAGAAAAGAATTGGGGTGATATGATATTTATTATTGGAGAAGCCCAACGAAATTGTTTGTTGGCAAGTCGTTAATGTTATATGAACGAGTAATCATAAGATATGGCGTTTTCTTTTCCAACTTGCTTAAATATTTCTTAAGTATTTAAAACATTAAAATTAGGTTAGATTTTCACAAATTTCAAATTATTTATTTATTAACAAATTAATGTATTTCTGCTTTTAACTGTAATACTTAGGAGAAATTTCGATATCATGTATCATCTAATATTATCGAATCATCATCCTCCACTAGCTGAATTGGTAAAGCGCTCGTCCTGCAAAACGAGGGGATGTAGGTTCGAATCCTGCGTGAGGAGAAACAATTTTCTTGGAAAAAAATCCTCCTAATTATTACAGTTAAAAGCAGAAAATAATATCGACGTATGTTCGGCTAAATGCTCGAATCATCATCCTCTACTAGCTTAATTGGTAAAGCGCTCGTCCGGCAAAACGAGGGGATGTAGGTTGGAATCCTGCATGAGGAGAAAAAAAATTCTTGGAGAATTTCCTCCTAATTATAACAGTTAAAAGCAGAAATACATTAATTTGTTATTTTCATATTGTAAAAAACTTGCAAACTTTGCATAATTGCCGCCCTGCCGACTTTTTCAAAATCTAATATCGACGTATGTTCGGTTAAACGCTCGAATCATCATCCTCTGCTAGCTTAATTGGTAAAGCGCTCGTCTGGTAAAGCGAGGAGATGTAGATTCGAATACTGCGTGAGGAGAAAAAATTTTCTTGAAAAAAATTCCTCTCAATTATTACAGTTAAAAGCAGAAAAACATTAATTTGTTATTTTCATACTGTAAAAAACTCGCAAACTGCGTATTTATTTATTTATTAAACCGTAGGGCTTATGTGTTATAAACCTTATTAAAACAGAATTATTTTAATTTAACTTATTTTAATCCTAGAATTAAAAAAAATGCAATTACATACAGGAGGTGATAATTACATAAACACGACTTTGATACCTTTAAGGATTTTGGAACGTCTTTTGTATTATGAAAATAATTTCAAAACATTGCCATAGTAGACCGCTATTTATCTCAAATTGTGGCTTTTGAACATTACGTATTTTGGCCACAATATTCCTTGCCGTATAGAATGAATAACCCTGTACATCTACTGTATTGCAAACTGTGAGAATATTCTTTGAATATGTTGTGCTATGTAGGTATAAGCTAAAAAGCTGCGTTTTCGTTATTTTAAAGAAACATTTTTGTTACTTATGCCCAAATATAAATGCTTAAAAAAGCAGTTAATGAAGCAAGTATACAGGGTGCGGCAACAGTCTGTAATCAGCCAGTTACATTATATCTATTAACTTAATTTAAAAATGCTTTAAAAAAAAGTAAAAGTTATTTGGGAAAGTACGAGCTATTACCTAAAATTATTTTGATGTACACAGGATGTTTAGTTTCTTCGATACGCTATGTTAGTTTTCTTCTCTAGAAAAACTAAAATTCAAACAGCAGAAAACACGAGATAAATAATAAAAAATAAATAAAGATAGTGATAGTAACATGGGAAACGTAATTGATTTTTAAATAATAATGGAGGAAAATAATTAGTTGTTTACGATTGGCAGTAAGACATCATCTAACAATTTAACTAGATTATCAATTTTTCTGTTACTCGTCACATCCTACTACATTTATTTTTTATTTTTTAGAATTATCTGTGCTCAACACTGTGACCGGACATTCAAATAAAACGTGCCACGTTGTATCTACCCCGCCATCATTCACAATGCGATTCATTAACCCTACCAATTTTACATGAAAATGATTTAAAATTACCATGACCCATTACTAATTCTAATACTGCCTGATACGACAAATTAGTCCCAAAACGTGTAACATTACTGGTAAATTTCCTATTCCACCCCTCATAATAAAGTAATATTATGCCAATCATTATCACGTTTATCCTTACACGCTTTTTAAACTACGCTACCCGAAATTAATCCAAACCTTATTATCGGGCTATCCCGCCTAGAGACCGCCTCTCTTTTGCTAATTGATCCTCCCTCTCAGTACCGATCGTACCTACGTGAGCCCTAGTCCAAAAAAGTGTTTACACCCCCTCACACAATCAGACAATTTGTTGAAGAGTTTGACAAGCCGCCTCTATCTAATCATATACCATTAAAGCAAAACTTCAAATTCGCTATGGTCTTTGCTGTGGATTTTTAAGTTGCTCAGCTACATATGCAGCTGCAATACGTCGGACCTTATCAAAAAATGGTCTAGTTTTCGGTGTACAATATCATACATTACATACGTACCTTTGATGCCCTGCTTATTTTTATAACACTCCGTATAATGCGTATTATTTTTAAATTATGTATCTAGTCCAGCTGCATATATCCTGATGTATAACTTTTCAAACATTGTTACCATTTAACTACAAGAGACATCAGCGTTATCACTGTTAGATCCTATATATTTACTTAAAACCAATTGAAGGAGTCAGCGCAAGAAGTGGTTAATTCCATTGAACTTAGCTACTTTTTACAATGACCCCTTTAATTGTGACTAACTTTCCCATTATTTTTCTATAAATAGAACCTTGGTTATTGACTATTATTTCTGTAAGCCCTATTAGTAACTTATTGATTTATGATATACGGGTAATTCAATCATCATTACATAAGACTATTCCTTGTTCCAGGTTCCACAAGCACGGTGCAGGCTGGAATGCAGAGCGCCAAACCGCCAGAGAATGTTCCGCAATCGGACCCAAATCTAGAAAATATGTACATGCTGTTAGATCCGCATCTAAGGCCTGCCACTCCTGACTTACAAGATTCCTACTCTAGAGCCCTGTTCGAAGAACATAAAAAATTAGCACAAGAGTACTTAAAGGTATACAATGTTTGCACACGTAATTAATTTGAAATCTTTTGTGTATAAATAAATATCTTGTCTTCTCTTCCAAGCATTTGGCTTTCAATGTTGGTTTACGTAAGCCAACCTCCGCCTGTTCAACAGCGCACAATGTAAACTTATTTTCTTGTGTGATTCCAGGTGCAGACTGAATTAGCCTTAACCGCGCAAAAGAAAGAGAAACTGCTGTCAACTAAGACGGTGGAACAGCAGAGACAGCGGGAATCTATTAGGAAATTACAGTTAGAAAAAGAAGCTCTCACAAATTTTCGGGACGGTTTACTTAGACAAAAAGAATTATTACAAGGCACAAATCCTCAGGGACCTGACGATTGGGTTATAGTACCAAGGAGTGATAGTGAGACGTAGCTAGTTTTTAAATAAATATTTTAGTTTTTAAACATTATTTAACTATTTAACTTTTTTTATATACCTTATAACTTATACATTTTTATTGAAATACTGTTTCGAAATTTTATTAATTCATATTTTACCTATCATTAGACAAGCGTATTTCATACTTAATTATACATCTTTTATATTTATTTAATTTTTTATAAAATTACGTGTACAATTTTGCATTTGAAGTTTCTTGTCATTGTCATTTTTATCGAGAGGTGCCTTTTGAATGTGTGTATCAGTGATTAAGACTTATCTTTGTATGTGTATAGTACTCCTATTGTGATCTTAGCTGTGTAGGTATTCTTGTTGATACTTGTTAATTACAAGCATAATGTGGATTATCAATAAACTGATTAAATTCACTTTTTGGTGTATGCTAACTTTCCTTTATCCTTTATTTTCCCTGAAAAATGTAATTAGATATAAGAGAAAAAAAGAAGTTTTTATAGTTTGGTAGAAGCTAAGCTGAGTTTCTCTTGGGTTAAATTAATTTACAATAATTTAATTGAAAATATATGATCATCTATTACAACTTTCTGTTTATCTTCAATGTTAAAATATATGTTTGGAGTTTTAATGACGGAAAGTGGGCGGGGTAGTCGCACTTTCTACCCTTCTCTTGTACAGTATAAATACATTACCGAACATTGCCATCTATGCAGCAATAGCTAAACTATACATTTCTCATCGCGCTCTGTTTTACAACAAAACATTTATCGCAGTTTAGCATCTGGGAGTCCATTGGTTATTGTAATCACGTGGTAAATTAGTTTATTGTGCTACGAGCGGTGCGCTATATGCATTTAGAAAGCTACATTATCGATGTGGCTTTGATTTGTAAATAAGTTATAATGCCTCATCGACCTACGCTTAAACTGCGTCGAGTTAAACCAACAACAACAACATCTAATGTTGTTGAGGGTAAAGAGTAAAACAAATAAACTTTGGTAACAAAGTTTGGATATTTTCTAAAAAGCTTGATACACTTTGATCGTGTCATACAGGCTTAGACTCATTAAGTCTGCTCTATTCAACTGCCCTAACACTGTGAAAGGCACATCGTTGTGCATAACTTTGTTCAAACACTATAACTTTTATAAATAAAGTATCTTATATTATATATTATTTCAGTGTTGTATTTATATATCCATATTGAAGATATCTTTATGAAATTTAAACTGTACTTGACTGTCTATAAACTCATTATAATATAGTTTTTTCAGAATTTTTGTGACACTGGAAACTGTAAAAAACGAGAAGTATAATTTTTTATACTAACCCCCCCCCCCCCCAAAGTGACACCTACCAAAAAAATATATCTTATTTGTTCATTGGTTAGCTATTACATGTTAAAGTTACAAAAGGGTCGAATTGGTGGAACATAGTTAAAACAAATAAAAACCAATTATTAACCAAAAACTATATTAAAACCTATAAACTATCTCTGTACCTATCGTCATAAATATGTTCTTATAGTTTGCTATAAGAACATATTTGAAATAAAACTATCTACATATCTACAACCAAATATAATACTAGTATTTATATTGTATTTGCTACAACATATGTAGGTACTCGAGCAGTGTTACCACAAGGTAAATTTGTAACAAAATTTTGTCAAAAAGGTAATAGACACTTAATCTACGTGCCTCTTATTTTCTCTCCGCCGTATTGTAAATGCGTTATTAAAGAAAAAAAAAGAATTAGTAATAATAGGGGACTAGAATTTTCAAAAAAGTAATGGAGCTATTACAATTGTAATAGACATGGCAACACTGACTACGAGCCCAAAAGAATATATCGTAGGTTAACGTAAAGAAATCTTTGTTCATCTTAATTGTTATAAACTCGAAAAATTTTAGAAAAAAAAATAGCCAAATGTGTACAAGGGTCTATTTCACTAGTTTATTCGGCTATAGCCTTTATTAATAAAAATCTTTGTACATGTACAAAATAAAGAACAATAAAGTGTTGAGCTATTACTTGTGGATGGTGATGTATACACATTCGAAAAGAACTCATTTCTAAGCATGCGCACTCTTTAGCTTTTTGTTTGTGTATGCTAGTGCAGTTAGTGTATATATTTATGAAATTGATGATTCTAGTTTTCTAAAATTAACATATGAAATGGCGTTGTAATAAACTGTTACAATACAACTAATACAACATAAATTACCCAGCAAAATGCCAGGCACGGTTCTAGAAAATCTCAGTGGAAGAAAGTTAAGTGTACTTGTAAGCATTCTTTTAATATGTCAAGTGGCATGTTTCCTGATCGGCGGTTTCATGGCTTCTTCGCCGGCCGGCACGCAAGGAATTTTCGCTACGGTATGTTACGACGAAAGTGGAGGCAAAACAGATAGATGGTTCACCACAGAATACTGTAGGGATGGCAGAATTGTTGATTTACATAACGAAGAACTTACAAGTAAATTAACACCTAAAAACTTGGTGTTCGTGGTACAATTACCATTAAGCATGCCTCCTGGTGGTTTCTCCCGATGGCAACAAAATCTCGTGGGTGTACTTCAAATCGATTTAGTGCACGTACCTCCACTGACATTGGATCCTATAGTTGAGTTGACATTAGATGCAAAATTAGGTTATAAGAATCAAGGCGAAAAAGAATGGAAGCCCTATGCAAGTGCTGTGGAAAGAAGGCTGATGGACTGTTCCGGTGATGGTTCAATTGAAACAAAATTAGATGGATATGGCTATTCTTGCTCCGTAGTGCCACTGTTTGAAATAGGTTCGCTTTATCATGATTTTTATATTTTAAATTTACGATTACCAGACGATAATGGTAAAAATAGTTTTAAAGCACGTATTGAAGATATACAATTGCATATTATACATATGAATGGGGGTTTCACTATGATATGGATGATTATGAAGTTTGTATTTTTTCCGATTGTAGTAGCTATTATGATTTGGTTCTGGCGGAGGGTGTCTATCTTATCGAGAACACCAGCTTTGCTTGAGTATATGCTTATATCTTTAGCAGGTGCTTTAGCATTTCTCGACTTACCTATCGAATATTTAACATTATATTTTGATATGCCTTTCATGTTATTATTAAGCGACATTCGACAAGGTATTTTCTACTCCATGCTGCTATCCTTTTGGCTTGTTTTTGCGGGGGAGCACATGTTAATACAAGATAACGGTGAGAAAAATTCATTGAAATTATACTGGAAACATCTTAGCGCTATTATAATTGGTTGCACATCACTGTTAATATTTGATTTATGTGAACGTGGTGTTCAGTTAAGGAATCCCTTCTACACGATTTGGGTTACTCCAATCGGTACAAATTTGGCACTATCATTTATAATACTTGCAGGGATGTCAGCTAGTATTTATTTTATTTTCTTATGCTATATGATTTGGCGTGTATTCCGGAATATTAGCATTAAGAAAACGGCATTACCCACTATGTCCACTGCAAGACGATTGCATTATGAAGGTATTATATATCGCTTCAACTTCCTCATGCTTGCTACCGTCGTATGCGCCGCTGTAACTATTATTACTTTTATATTTGGCCAAGTGAGTGAGGATCAGCATAATTGGGATGATGATATGGGTGGATATGATATAGAAATTGCTTCTGCAATGTATACTGGTGTATATGGGATGTGGAATATTTACATTTGTGCCATGCTAATGTTGTATGCTCCAAGTCATAAGCAATGGCCAGCTGAACCAATCTGCGGTGAGCATGGGGAGGAAGTAGAATTCAGTCGTTTACCTACTGATCCCAGTCCTAACGAAATATCTTCGTTGACTTCCTTTGCTAGTAAGACAACTATTGACTAATCTGTAAACAATGCTTAATTTTAATTATATATTTATTTATGTGTTTGCTAAATGTTGCATTTATTTCATCAGTATTTTATAAGGACGTAAGATAGTACTTTCCCTTATTGGAGTCAGAATGGTGGAAAGCATTTTTAATTCATTTAAATTGTGATTCAAGTGCGTTACTCAAACATAAAAGCGATCTTTCCGGGTGTAATCTGATCCTTGTTTTAAAGAAATGTATATTCTATTTGTTGATAATCATAGTTATCAAAATTCCAAAAATTAACTCTCTTAATGTTGTTTTCTCTGGACGACTAATTTCAAGCCTATTGTGATGTTTTTGTTGCTAGACCATTTTCTAAATAAAAAAATTTCAGTGAAGATAGCTATTTTGTGTAAAAAGAGTTCATATTTAATCCTGTGTTAGCCGATAAGAGCCGGCTATAAGGGATAGGAGCATAGTGAAAACGAATTTAATTACATAATCATATATAGTATTTATTGATTACTATATTCTCATATAAATCAAAAAGATTGCATTGTTATTGTTATATTATAGCAGCATATTTTTATCTTAATACTTATGTACAGGTGTCCGTTTATATTTTGACCCCCACCTACAGGCTGTATTATTTAAGGTAGAAAAAAACTTTAAATACAAAAGTAATACGATTTTTGCTCTATTACTTTTTACTAATTTCAAAGTTGATGTTATTTTATAAATTGGTAAACAAATGAATACAATTTGCATTTTTTTTTAATACAACCTATATTGTTGAATATTATGAAATACTTCTTTTCACTGATTTCGAATATATATAAATTGTTGATATTTGAATGTAGTATTTGAAGTAAGAATTCAGAAACGGCTTTCTGAATTCTTACTCGAGTTCATTTCATAAACTGTATCAGTGATTGCCATGAAAAGTATGAAATATAATATAAAGAAGAATATAATATCTAGTTCTAAAACGAAACAAAAACTAAAATGATAAAAATTTTCAACATAACCACCGCCATTATTTATACAATTTACAGCGTTTCTCATGAACTTTTTTGTAATTGTGTTTACGATAAAATCGGGTCTCTGCTTAAAATCAAATTTAATTTGACCAAATTGTTGTTTAACTATTGATATTCTATTATTACTGGCATAAAAAATTCTAAATAATTCACCCTTTTTTTCCGTCGAATATCCTATATTTAATGAAATAATATAAAATATTTTTAATGTTACGCAAGATGTCATGTAAAACGTCTTTCATGATAATATCGACTTTTCACTGACACAGTTTAAATAATATAAACTCGAGTAATTCAAATATCAATTTTATATATATTAGAAAGTGAAAAGAGGCCTTTCATACTATCTAATAATATACAGGTGTTATATTTAAAAAAAATGCTTGTATTTATTTTTCTACCAATTTATGAGATAATATCAATTTCGAAAATTGTAAAAGATAATAGAGCAAAAATCCTATAACTTTGTGTTTTAAAGTGTTTTTCTATCTTAAACAAAACAGCCTGTAGGTAAGGTTCAAAATATAAACAGACACCCTGTACAGGCTGATTTGTTAAGGGTGACGATCGGCCATATCTTGGTAATGGTTTTTCTTAGAATTTTGGATAAAAATTATACTGATAAATTTGATCATGTAAATATCATTAAAAATATTTTTTAAGTTTCTATTTCTAAAGTTTTGCGAGGTGGTGCAGGTAATCATTTTCTTTTTTTTTTAACATTTCCATCCATTATTAAGTCCGTGTAAGTTTAGTAAATATATCAATCGATTTTAAAAACCTTGGAGTCATTGTAAGGAGAATATTAAATAGGCGAGAGCGTTGTTTGTAATAATACGGTTTGCTTTATGGCTTTAAATGGAAGCTAGATGGAGTTATCTGGTAGATTGTTTTATTCATGCGATTTTATCGAAAAATTCAAATGGAATGGTATTACTATAATCAATCCAAAAAAGTTCAGGATACATTATTCTTTTTGTTAATCTTACAGATGCGCTTTAGTTTACTTTAGAGAATTCTACAAAAATTGTTTCTCTTTGGAACGACAAGAGATAGGTACCAAATTGTGATTTTGACATATGTATTTCACTCTAATTTAAATTCTCAAGTTTCTGAGTTAACAAGGAAAACCCATTCACAGAATTCATAGCGCTCGGAAGGATGAGTAGTTTGCATTTTTTTTTATATTTTGAATGATCTGTTCAAACAACCAATGATTCCAATATGTGGTCTCTATTTTATATATTTTTGTATTTATGTGATATTTTTAGCAGTTTTTAGGTGTATTCTATATACACATTGAGAATCTAATATTGTAACTTATATAGTTGTGTACTATGCTGCTTTGAATCTGTAGCTATATTATCGCAAAGCAAAAAAAACATTTTTAATTAGTAGACAAGTTATGGAAAGGAAACCATTTACGGAGATACGAAAGAAAAAGCACTGATTTTAATTTAGTAGAGTATTCGAGAATATTACTCCGTCAGATAGATTTTTTTTATAATAATCTAAGGAAACTAAGTATAAGAAACTAGTATTCTAGATTTTAGCGGAAGAGAAATGTGAATGATTTGTTGGGCTCTAACATTTTAATATCTACCAAATCACTGCTAGGTTTAAATAGCAACCCTTGCCACTTTTGGTAAATTATTATCAAGCATATATTAATATTAGTGATGTTTTACGTTAAAAAAGTCCTTGTTCTGCGTAAGATTGCCATTTGTTGCAATTATGCGCGAAATTTTTATCCTGTTACGTGTCTACTACTTTGAAGATGATAGGGTATTTTGGTTACTGAATAGTATCAGCTGATTTATGTGAACCTGGCAATGCATCCCTGTGCCATACGATATCTTCAACGACGACGAAGGTCGTCTGGTAAATTGGAAGATCTAGAATTGAAGATGCCAGTACTTCTACCTTTGAAGTCCCAAGCAAGAAATCGTGAATCAAAATATGGCATTCTCCCATCGATATTCTAGCATAGAAACTTTAGCGGATAACTATTTTTTGTTTAATTTTAAGATATTGTAACCGGTAGTATAGTTATATAAGAAACTCTAGACGGTATTTATACCAGCTTATTTACGTCGAGTGATACCTAGTGACTTCCTCAATATTGGCTAATCATGCTTAAAATATATTTTAATCACTCAAAGTAAATTGTGCAATAATGTAATAATCAAATAGATGTGTATAGTGTCTAAAAAGTTATTGTCTCTATTTTGTTACTACTAATTACATATCATGAAAGAAATTTGCAACGAAACCGGAACAGATATTTTAATTACTCTCTTAGGCCCATCAATACCTCATGTGATGTCAATGACGATATTTATCCCCAACTAAAAGCATGTTTAAGACTATTTGTAACGCACGAATTTTATATTATAATAATGAGCGATATATATTTTCGATGTTTTATATGTATTTGTGGTAGTTGTAATAGATACGCAACGTATAAATATTTTTAGTAATTGAATGCAGTATTAAAATTATTGTGATGTACTTCTACATATGTATTTACATTGTTTTTGATGTTGATATACTTTAATGTACTTACTAATAAATGATAAATTATAAAATGGTATTTTTATTGTTACAAGTTACATAAAGAACGAAACATAAAATGACTAACGATGAAACAATATACCAGTTTTACGAATACTTTTATATTTCAAAATTTTGAGGTTAAAGATTATTTTTTTTTTTTATTTTAGCCAAGGTAATAAATTTTTAAAATGATTTATACGTGTTTTATTGAAATATACTCATATACAATTGGAATATGTCTATTGCATTTCAGATTTATTCCATAAAGCTCTCTTTAGTGAAATCGTTCATCCATCAAGTAATATAATATGTTCAATTTTTAAAAACGACTCGTCCAGAAAAAAATTATCACGGCACCAGGACTCAAACAATCTATGAAGGACATCACAAATTTTACCACATTAAGTTAAAACCTTACGGAAATAACATGGTTAGACTGGTATTCATGTTACAAGTTCGAAAACCAAGGTCTCGGCTTGAGACGTCAAAGCCCAGATAACAATTTAAGGTTAATACAAGCCTTTTTAAACGTTGTTCCGAAAAGGGAAAAAGGTTGTCAGCAAGCTTGTTATGGAAGGGTGTAAGCTTACTGCAAGGTTATGACAAGCTTGCTAGTTGACACAGGACAAGGTTTTTCCCAAGTAAGGTTAAAGTTAAAGCTTGTCTGTAAAGCATGTGATAAGGTTACCATGGCAAGGTTCCCATAAGCTTGTCTGTAAACGATATGACAAAGTTTGGAATGACAATGTGAGCCAAGCTTTAGAGAAAGCCTGTACAAACCCTGATAAAAGTTTGTAACAATCAAAACAAGGTAGGAATTGGATATTCATTTCTTCTTTTTCTTGGTTTCTAGGTCATAAAAATATAGAAATGTACATTAAGGACGTTTCGTTTTAATTTCAAGAGCTTTTTCAAGATATATGTAAAAATATAAATTATAAATGGTATAACATTTTTTTATTTAATAACAAAACATTGTTTACTATGAATTTTGAATTATGATTTTATCATTTATTAAACAATTTACTTATAAGTTACACCATTTACAATTTATATTTTTATATGTATACTTGAAAAAGCTTTTGAAATCAAAGTGAAACGTCCTTATTAATGTACATTTCCATATTTTTGACCTAAAAACCAAGAAAATGAAGAAATTAATACCCAATTCCTATTTTGTTTTGATTGTTGTAAGCTTTTATCAAGTTTGTATAAGCTTTCTCTAAAGCTTGGCTATAGTCAAGGAAAGGAGTTGGGTATATGACCTCTTCTTCATGTGACTTTGAAAATTACTAAAAATATTTTAAGGAAAGATATAACCAGCAAGCTGAAACCAAAATAAATTTCGTACAAATAAACTTTATGTAACTTCCAAGTGTTTCCAAAAATGTTTTTCACAAAATTATGCTAAACAAAAACTCAGAGAGAATTTTAATAAATTAGATATAATTTGCGTTCTTTTTATTATTTTCGGATGCGTCCATCGTCTCCTAAAATATTTTATTGTTTTCAAATCACATCTGTTTGCATCAAGTAAAATTCATTCAAATAAAATTAGAATTTCAGTATTTAATAATAAAAAAAAACTTCTACATATTTATATATACATATTTAGATTGCGTTTTTATATTTATATAGAACAACACTATAATCTTTTCCGTTTGCATCGTGTGGCCGCGATTCTCTGTAATAAAAAACGACAACTATTAAAAAATTAAACAATACCAGAGATGGGAAGACAAGGAAACGGCTATCAGTTTTCAAGAGTCGACAAGTCGTCGTGGATATTATGAAAAGTAACTGTTTCCCTCGTTACTACAAAATACAAACTATCTTATTTTTACTATACTTAGTGGTTATTAAATAAAATACTCACAAAAAATAATTTAAGCATTTCAGTCTTCTGGAAAGGGTTTTTTAAAGCTTTTCCCTGTTAGAGAATGATTTGCCGCAATATTGTCCTCTAGTGGCTTTTTAGGATGTTTCGATGTCAAACTCTTAACGTTCCTTCCATGGGTTGATATCAAAATATCAAATCTGTAAATTTTTTGTTGGAATTAATTCAATAAATGAACATGGTTTCGGACTTAAAAAAACAGGTAATAATTTAAATAATATCAATTACTCACCAACTTTTTTTTCTCCAAGAAGAGTTTTCAACTATTGATGGTTTACTAATGTCATAGAAGCTTCTATATCGCTGAAAAAGAATTTCATAAGTTATGAAATTGATTCTCCTCTTAATCCTTATTAGTTACCATATACTGCCTGTTGTATTGTGGCAGTCTGTTGGCCAAACCTTAAACATATCCATTTTAGTTTCTAAACACTCTGCTATGAAAGAAAATCTTCTAAGACCTTCCACATTACGCCTGGGTTTAATTTAATTTTGGTGACACTCATTACTGTAATCGTCCTAAAAAATAGTTGATAACATTAGAATGATTTCTTGAAATAAAGATACAAATACATATAATATATATAATTATAATATTCTTATTAATTATAACACTAAATTTATATGTGTATTTTTGAATTTATTAAAAATTCTATTACACTGTCATTAAAACTGAAAAAAACCTCAAACATTTATTATTCATAATTTCTTAAATTATATAAAATCAAATTATACTACAAGCTATCTAGTTAGCAAATATAAACTATAACTTTTTAAACTAAGTGCATTGGCTTATCGCTTATGGTGTAGAAAATTAGGTTAGAATATATGCATATAGTTGGGGCAACTGGGGCAGACACAGTTCAATTCATCGGTTAGAATTATAAAACTATTGATATTCTTGAAGCAACAACGCATATCTAGTAAAAGATATAAAATTAGGTAATACTTATTTTGCATGAATGATGTTTTAAACTATTATACACTGAAACAGCTCAAACGCGTACAACACAACTGGACACAACAAATAATGGCGGTCGATGACAGAATAGCGGAATGGCGGTTAAACCAAAAAAAATCATACTCGATAAACGATTTGACGCCGAATCACTCCGGAAATACACGAAGTCACCGTACCTTGATATAATAACTTTGTCGCAACCTTGCATTAACCCCAGCATTAACCTTTTACTGTTAAGTTTGTCTGGACAAGGTAAAGTTAAGCAAGTGGCAAGCTTATCGTAAGCTTACGTGTTATCTGGGAGTTGGGCGTAGGTGTATAGGAAATGTTGACACTCCAAGCTGTGCATCTGCAGCACCTTGTGAACCTTTTGGAATTCAAAACTTGGACCATTGGACTACCGTGCCTGATGTAAGCGCTGTAAGCTTGAAGCATCGTAACTTGTGGTGTAAAGGCCGTTTTACACCACCTAGCAATTTATTGGCCAATTTCAAATTTTACGTGTATAACACGTATTTAATCCGTTTATATCTTAAGCTTGAGCTGAGAGTGAAGTACCACCTCAGTTTTTGGATTTAAATGATTATTCCATTAAGTAATGTTTCAAATTCAATACGATGTCAAAATTAGTTAGTTTCAAAAATGTTATACCCTTGAAAAGAAAAACTACAAAATGGGAATTATTTTTGCTGCACAATATGTTTTGTTTTCAAATGAAACAAAATAATAAAATCTAGTTTTAAGTTTTTAGTAATTATTAGAAAGTCACAATTAGTTTAACTTAGTTTTTCTTTTTATGTAGATCTTAATGTTGATGACCACAAGTAAAAGAAAAAATAAAACAATGCATTTGCAATAATGTCAACAACAGATATTAATTAACGTAAAGAATAAACATTAAACTTCTACATGTCTACTGTTTGGTGAACTTTTTATAGATCTAGCATTAAATTCTCTTAGCACGTAAAAAAAAGGATTGATTTCCGCGATACATTGTCCAATTACCTTTTCTAAGTGATGGTCGACATTTCTAAATGGTCGAACTTTGTAAACATTGTTTTTTATAAGGAAAAAGAAAAGAAATCCAGGAAGGATAGGTCTGGTGATCTTGGAGGCCATGAACTTTTTGAATAACTTCAAAGAAGAAAAGAAAGAAGTATTTGGTAGTTTTGGGGCAAAAAAAAAACATTCGAGATGTTTTCTATGTTGTAATTATTTCGTTTTATTTCAATACAAAACAAGTTGTGCAGAAAAAATAATTCCCATTTGGAAGTTTTCCTTCTCAAGGCTATACAAAATTTTAAACTAACTAACATGACATAGTATATGCTTGATTTTCTCTTACAAATGATACACAGAATAGGATATCACTGCTGTCTCAATTAATTTATATACAGATAATTCTAGAAAAAAAAACGGTTAAGTTTCATTTTTTGCTACAATTAAACGAAACTTCATTTGTATGTAGCGTTGAATTTGAAACAACATTTATTCATAAACGAATCTTTTAAACCCAAAAATTGAGATACTTTATTCTTTATATTTTCGACCTTCCCTCCTATACAATTACTTTTTTGGCAACTTTGATTGATTTTTTTGATATTTTAGTTTCAAGATGTGCTGTGGTAGTTTATAAGAAAAAAAAAATCCCATCTGCTGCCCACTTTCTGCCGATCACTGTATAAGAAGTCAACGAAGCCTTTCATAATATCAACAGAATATTTTTATTACAAACAAACCTATTATGTTCTGTTCTTGTGAAGAATTTAGGTGCTAATGGTCCAAGTGCCAAGAAGGAAAAATAAAACCCTGGGCTATAATTATGTAAAGCTTTAATAAATAAAAAAAAGCGTATATGCAAATATTAAAATTATATGACTATACAAAAATAAATATCCGTTTACTGCATTATTTTCATGTTTACAAAGTTAACTTAAAACAGAAAACTTCACTGAACAGGTACTTCTCATTATTGTACTTATACGCAGTAAATTGCTTATACCATAGGAGAACCATCGCTCTTAAAAATGCATTTTCATAGAAAATACGGACTTATAACCTAATCGCTACTTGAGCTGGCACTCGACAAATTACTGGATGAACTTCCTAAACTTTCGCAAGCTTCGAGAAACAGATCTGGGTTTACCATCTCCATGACACGCCAAGCAAGAGACTTTCCTGGAAATAAGGAGATTATATGAATTGGCGAACACGTATTCTTAATATTGAAATTGAATTAAGGCGAATCTGGACGTCCAAGTGTGCGACAGAGATATATCGGAAAAGTATTCCGCGCTTTTTGGGAAAACGGTACGACCGATTTTGAAATTTTAAACTGTATTTGTCTTAAAATAATGTTTGAATTTGCGCCAACGTTTCAATTTTTTCATTTTCTATGTATTTAAATTTTTAAATGTTGTAAGTTTGTTATTAAAAACAATTTCTAAAATCGGCTCAACGGCGCATGTGAAGACCAATGTCTTAATGACAAAACTTTTTTAATTTTTGAATTTGGACTAATAATAACGCCCGAAATAGAAATATTCATTTTTCCATCAAATGCCGACAGGCCACCGGCTTCTATCGTAACCTAACGCACAGACCGATGTTTGTTTTGAGGACGTATCTACGTACAGATCGTCTGCTATGGTATCACCTAAGGCATCAATATAAGGATATTCAATTCTGCTTTCAGTTCTGTCTTTTTGTGTATTTTGCACAACCCAACCTACTTCCTACTATGTTTTAAATAAGTGGGAAATTCTTAAATGTGTAAATATTAATAATAGATAATGTATCACTTTTATTAACGAGTCATAATTATAAATACTAAACCACTTCAAATAATTTCCTTGATGCCAATGGTATTACGAAACAGAACATAATAAAATGCAATAAAAAATGCATACACGCCATTTTATTGACTGGGTAAAATGTTCCTATAAATTACAATTTCTTTTATATCTGCTTAGATTACAT
>RXPK01004403.1:0-60922 GCA_004143645.1 Protaetia brevitarsis
GCTCAACAATTACAAAGGCAGCTCGCGTTTAATGTAATTACGCACTCATTGTTACCGCTGTCAATTACAGCGAAACGATATTAAATTTCCGTCTCCAGTTATAAATTAATATAAGAACTTTTATACAATGAACTTGGTGTTGGTGCGGACGTAGGGTAACGACATCTGGTTGTCACTAATTTGAATTTGAGTGTTTGTTCACTTTGCTTTTTAAGGACTAGGATTACACCCCAGGTGTTTATTGATAACTAATTACCATTGAAGTGAAATATATGAACGAAGGGACATATTTTTGTAGATATAACATATATACATTCATATGCGATCCACTTGCTAATATGATACAAATTCTTTAATGCCTGAATTGTTTACACTTGCCTAGAAGTTCATTCCTATTCATTCTATGAAGTTCCTGTGTATTCATCTATTAAATGTTTTATCTAAGGAGAGTTGAAAGAATGAATCCTTGTCCGTATAGAATAAACTCTTATCCATATGTAACAAGTAAAATCGATATTGTCTATGGACAGCCCATATCATTGCAATCCATCGGATTACTACATACAGGAAGCTCCAATGTATGTCAGGTAACCGGATGATGTATGTAAAATTACTGTTACTTCACTGAAAGTGCCCAGCGTTTCCACCAAAATGTCACGCGCTGAACTCAAGACACAGAAAAATAAAGAGTTTCAATCAAAGTCCTGTGAATGAAGAAATTATATCTTCAAACGCTAGCTCCCTTTCTTTGATTTGTTGCAAAAGTTAATTTATTTAAATTAAAAACTACTGCTGCACGGCTTACTACTAAAAATTAGTTTTCTTCAGTGGTTGCAGTTTAACGTTTTAGTTTCTTTTGATATTCTTCTTTACTAGTCCTTTCGGATCTCTCTTTGAGTCTCTTAAAGAAAGCAGCGTTTGGATTTTTTTGCTTGCGGGAACTGGACAAGAACTTCCATCACATGCACCATAGTAACTAATTATTCTTTGGAAGATATTATTTCTTTTAGATTTTCTAGTAGTATTCCATTACAAGGTATCGTTTTGATAATAAATTTTGAAATAAAATGACTTTTGTCGTTGAACACATAGTTCAACGTGTTCAAAAGCTACTGAGAACCAGAAAAATAAAAACCAAAAATATGTATGTACCTTCATGGATATAAATACGATGTAATTCCAATAACTCTTTTGAGGCACAGTAGGTCTTTTCGGCTTAGTTGCCTTCTTTGGGTCACACCCGCCCATGGTTAAAAAAGAGAGCCCAGACCACATGTGCCAAACCGAAGGTTATCGAAGCATGTGCCAAACGGAGGGTTAAAAACATAGGTATCCTGAAGTTGTATGAGTTTTTATTTTAATAACCAACACACAATTGAGATTATTCAGCCAGTAGTTCATTATGCGAAAGAAACCTAATTGATCGCTTTCAACGATATAAAAAGAAGGATCTACACCGTAGTTAATCTAGGATTAGATAGTTATTAGAAGAGCATTATTGACTTTGCTCAAAAAAAAAAAACATCTTCAGTGAGAACCAGAATGGATATATAAAAGGGCGTTCTACAAATTATTGTATATGGAATATTGCCATATTCCAATTACTAGAAGAAATAATAAACATCTTAAATAACAAAGAATCGTCAGTCTATGTTTTAATGGAATTGAGAGAGGCATTCGATTGTATAGAGTATAGACCATCAATTGCTGCTAGAAAAACTTTATTGTATGGGATTCTGGGGTCTAGACAAAAATTGATACAGTCATTTTTATCAGACAGGTATCATATAGTAATAACGACTAACGAAAACGGAGTAGAACTTAAATCAGAGTGGAGAAAATACAAAAAGGAGTTCCTCAGGGTTCAGTATTGAGACCGCTGCTGTTCCTGTTTTATATCGACGATCTGCCAACCGCAGCCGGAGACCTTACTTTGATGTTTGTTGATGATACTTCAGCAGTAGTTAGAAACAGAGAGGGTGCGAACTTCGTAAACACTCTCGAAAATGCAGTAGCCTTATATAATGATTGGTTCATAACAAATAATTTAAATTTAAGCATAAAAATGACCAAAATATTAACAATTAATAGTAGGCACAATCTAAAGGTTAATATTAACAATGACACTCTTACCTGTAGGCCAATTTCTTGGGGTTGACTTTAGAGACTGCGTTGAATTGGAAGCGACATGTAGAAACGCTTGCAGGGAAACTATGCGCTAAGAACTATAGCTAAGAGTGTTGGTGTTGACGCTGTGGTAACATCATATTATGCGTGCGTGTTTTCCAAGCTGAGGTACCGTATTTTCTTCTATTCTAGGGTAACGCCGTGGATGCAGAAAGAATATTCGCGTTACAAAAAAATGTATTAGATCGGTATATGGCTTTGCTTACAGAGACAGTTGTGTTAGTGTGTTTAAGACCGCAAAATACTTACGCTGCCATCTATTTATATTTTGGAATGTGCTGTTTTCACTAGGACTCATTACAAAGAATTTTTTGAAAAATATGAAATAGAGCATGATTATAAAACAAGAGCTACTTACCATAAAATGTTGTCACCACAACAAAAATTCAGAAAAATGTAGTTCATTAATGCATACATACTTACAATCATGTACCCCAAAAGATAAAATTATTGATTGATGTACAATTTAAAAAAAATATTTACTTAATAAGGTATTTTATAATGTAGATCAGTTTTTTAAAGAGTATCAGAACTTTTCTGACTTAATTTTATGTTCTGATATTTTAATATGTTGTTTGTACTAAGTATTATACGCGACGTTTTCTATGCCATATGTATTATGGAAATATATTATTTATTATTATTATTATTATTATTATTATTATTATTATTATTATGATTATTATTATTATTATTAAAAAATGAGATTTGAAATCTCAAAAGTTACTATATCAATCTTAAAGCTACCCCCAGTTACATAGGGAAGGAAATACATGCGTGGTGTGTTAGCATTGCGCCATGTATTTTAAGTTAAAATTAATCTGAAGAGCTTATCGCCAAAACAGCAAAATTCACTTATATCCTTATCTATTTTTGTATATGCCTACTTAATATGAGTGGAGAATCATGTCCTAAAATAACAACGAAAATTAACGAACAACAAACGTAACATAATGCAAATTCAGTGTATTCACTAATCTTAAAAAGATATTACTAAGTTACGAGATCATCGTCGACACTTTCAAGTCAAAAACATGTCGCTTTGGATCTAATAATAATAATCTATTAATATTCAGTATGTAATTATATATCACATAATAATCTATTCAGCATGTAATTGTTTCTTATTTCACCATACTATTACAGTAAGCATAAAGCTTAAAATAAGTTCCGGATAAACAAAAACGCGCTACTAATCAATAAACCAAAGTTACACCTTGCAGCAGATATAACTTTAAGGTTGTAAGTGTGTACAATGACCTATCATATCATCGTGGCGCTAATAATAGACCTTAACATTTAGCTATTTCGAAAACTATTTACCTACTTTATAGTAGTTTGCTTGTTTCGTGGTCCCTCGAAACCCTAAGATACTTTGGTAAATTGATGATTAAGTTTATAGAGGGAGAATAACGCAACTACAATAATGCCAGTACACGAAGATTATTAAAACAATAAAAAGTTTCTTAAAAAGAAAAGTAAAATATATGTAGATTAAAATATTCATTTTAAATGCGGTCCAATGCACTAAAATGCCGATACTTCTCGAAGTTTTTTTGCTTTGAGAGAAATAACTAAGCGTGAAAATCAAATTGCGTTTTGTCAAATAGAATATTGTTTTCCTTTTTTCAAAATAAAAATCGCTTGATGATATAACTGAGGATATATTACGCTTAGGGGTTAGAACACATTCTTTTTTTGTATCATATGGGCTGACGCGTGTTGTACTTGTCACGCGTTCTAATCTATTTAAACTTGTTGAACTTAACGTCGAAAAGCACGAGATTTTCTGGGGTCTCCTCTTGGCTGAGTCATTGTACGAAATAAACGGTTTGCCAGAATAAATCCGAAAAGAGCTCCTTCAAAAGATTAACGGGGTAAATCTTTTAATCGGTTTACAAAAGCAACAATATCAAACAACAACGGTCAAGGATTAAAATAAATACAATGACGCCATATAATTTGTAAAATACAAATCAACTCTGTTTTGTGGTATTTTTTATTCTAATTCTTTTAATCGAAAAGATTTATTGGTAATTCTTTCGTAATGCTTCGTAAAATTAGTACAAGTTTAACATTTGCCGCAGTTATCTGCTACCTGAAAAACATTTCATGTAACTAGTACAGAAAAAGAAAATAATGTGTGGAAAACTGAACAAAGATTAGATATAATGCCTAAAGTATTTAGCCGAAAATTAGTTAAATAATAAAGAAGTTAAAATATTTATTTACATTTTTTGCTGCTCATGTAGATGTTGTTTAACTTGTCTACAAGAACAGTCAAATAAACACTATATTCATTAGACGTATTATGTAAATAGCGATTTTGTTTACTATCACTGTATATCTATTTGAGCCAGGTGTTTTATAAATCTGTCTGAATGTATTTACTTTTCTTTCGGATTAATTCGAGTGCAAAAACGATTACATTAGTATTCCTATTGAGTATTTTAATTAATTTTATGCTGGCTAAAGGTACTCTATTAGCTTTAGGCAATTTAACCAGACAAATGGCAAAATTTTCTACTTACCATGGAATTCTATACATATCTGTAGCGCCCATAAGCCATAAATAATATATTATAAATTACTACAGACTTATAGATAAGTTTACAGAACTTATAGCAATGGATATAGAATCTCACTATTAACTTTGTTTATTAATATGAAATTATGTTTCGTTGCATAGATTGCCACAGATCGTTGGAATAGTTAAATTAGTGGTGAGATTCCGTGCACATCTGTATCTGGTACCATGTATCTGCTTATAAGATTATCTGTATGTCTGTTACCATCCACAGTACATGCTTATAGTCTTACAGATAAGTTTATGGACGTTATAGATGTGCAAAACCACAATTGATGGTACAAACCTGCATACATACGTAATACAGCTTATACTAATAAATGTCTAATGCATGAACTGATGTAGAATGATTTGTTATAATAATGAAAACTAATTTATTTCACTAATAAACCTCGCTATTACTTGATCAAAGGTTGTAAACAATATTTTATCATAACAATGATACATTTCGTTCTATCGATGGAATTTTCGCAATGAATGTAGATTATTGAAATCACGTCCAGTATTTTTCGCAGTGCCTTATATTATATACACAGTTACTTCCAGCTCTTATTCAGTAGTTAATAGAAGTACACATACTTTTGGGTCCGAGCTTAAACATTAGTTCCGATTTAAATTTATCAAAGAAATTTACCGCTTAATAAATGTATGATGATGTATGATAAATATCGGACATTAATAAAAGACAAGAAACATTAAACAGAAATGTATTCAAGCGATTCTTATAAAATAGTTCAATTAGACCGTTGTTTCAATTTGAACACAAGTGATTTATCAAATAAAATAATTAAACTCAGAGGTGGATACTTATATAGCATCACAAGTTACAATATTCGCAATTTTAAAGTTAATCTGTTGTACTACACATACAGTAACAGATAACTCGATTAATTTTATCTACTTTTCTTAATCCCGTTAATCTACATACTAAAGTCAATGGAACTTTGCTGTTCAGAATTCAACAACTGTAGTGCTTATTACCGTTTTGTCACTGTTCAGCAAAACCTTCTAGACGCTTTAGTTATGCAATATGAATTTACTTTCTTCTTCTTCTTCTTCTTTTATTTAGGTTATGACATGCTTTTCTTCTAGTATGCTTTACTTATGATGTTCCCTCCGATGTAGAGATCCAGCTTTCTTTCAACCTTTTCATCGGTCTACCTGGTTCTCTTCTTATTGCTAGTCTCTGATCCCTTATTATTTTTATTAATCTCTCCCTATGTTTTCTGAACGTATTTATTTCATCCCCAGTTCCGCATTTTTTTCTAATAGTCTCATTCCTGACCCTGTCTCTCCTCATCTTTCTCGCTATCGCTCTTAGTTGTTGGCTTCTGTTGTTTTATTCTACTTGTGTCAGCTCGGGTTTCCGCTGCGTATGTTATTATCGGCCTTACCATAATCTTGTATATCTTTACTTTACTCTCCATTGTAAGAAACTTATTCTTCCAAGTCACGTCTCTCAAACATCCGCACACTTCGCTGCCTTCATAATCTGTTGTTTGACCTCCCTATAAGTGTTTCACTTGTTGTTTCTACACCCAAGTATCTAAAGGACATTACTTGCTCATGATACTACCATTATTCACTACCAATTTACATCTTCTGGGGACTTTGGAAACGACCAACGATTTTATTTTCTGCATGGATATCAGCTTTGTTATATTCTTCACACTGTCTATGATTTTATTGATAATACCATTAAAAGTGTTAATTGAATAAGAACAACACTGAGAAAAAGTAACCGCGCAAAATATACCTATATCAATTCTATTACCGTTATTCTCGTAGGCAGGCTGGGGTCGGTTGTGACATTTTTTTTTACAAAGTGTCACAGCTTTTTGTTTGTTCGATTGTGTTACGTAGATATGGGTATGCTGCATGAAGTAACTATTCAGGTTATAGATTTAAAAAGAATAGAATAGAAAAGATACCAGCATGTTGCAAGTGACGTAAACGAATGAATTTTTAAAAAAAGGGGTACAACTTTTAACCCCGTGCCAGGGGCTGGTTATTACACCACAAGGGGCAAATTGTTACAAGGAGCAAACGATATCTAAGACTTTTTAGATAGCACAATCAGAGTGTCTTTGATTAATTTAGACAAAAACACAACATTAGTATATTTCAAACCAAGGGAAGAAAGTGCTTTATCGCAGGCCGCGGACAAGTATTACAACTCTATGTAATATTCTGGTTTGAGAATACTATCCACCGCTTGTTTGAATCCTCCTTTTTCCCAGCCAGTCCAATTTAACTAAATTCTAAAAATAATAAAGTATCTGTGGAGTGAACATGATAGATGGTAGGCTTAATCTGTCAAATATTTTTTGAGAACTGTCAAGTTAGCGTCGTTTTAAAAGTATTTAATAATAGTTTAATTGAAATTTAACACCTAATAATTTAGCAATTATCTCATAAATGGGCGCAGACTGGATCGAATGTACTAATCCCGTCTATCAATAATGTCACATATTACATTCTCGCATGTAAGGATAGGTTGCTTATGTTGAAGGAAATGAGCCAGAAGTACATAAATTTTCAACCAATCTACAATAACTATCAAAAATTCTACAATCACTATCTCCAAGAAACTAGAAAAACCATCAATGATAGATACATAGCAAATTCCTCTAACAAAAATAGGGCTATGTGGTCTCTGGTTAATGACAGAAGGTTTAAAGCCACAAATATTCACGTTTTGCCTGAGAACTTTCCTTCGACAATGGAAATGTGTGAAGCTTTCAACAACCATTTCTCCAATCTTTCTAACAATCTAAGTAATACTTACCAAATATCTAGTGATATTCAATTTTCAGATTTAGATGAACACATTAACACATTACAAAATTCTGTCTTTTTTTCTCCTATAGAAGAAAATGATATTTCAACCATTATTACGAAATTAAAAAATACGGCAGCTGGAGATGATGGTATCGATACTGCAATTATTAAAAGTACGTATAAATACTATTTAACTGTCTTAACTTAATAAATTTCTCCTTGGAACGAGGAATTTTTCCCTCTCAACTTAAAATTTCACTTATTAAACCTGTTTATAAGAAAAAGGGAGAAAAGAACAATCTTAATAACTACCGCCCCATTAGCTTGTTGAATGTCTTTTCAAAGATCTATGAAATCGTGGTAAGAGACAAATTATTAAATTTCTTTCAAAAAAAATAATGTATTTAATATAAATCAACATGGTTTCCTACCCTCCCGTAGCAGTGATACTGCCTTAAATAATATCGCGAAGAAAGTTTACTCTAGTAGTTGATCAAGTCCTAATTTGTGTAAATTTGTCAATTGACCTTCAGAAGGCTTTTGACTGCGTGAACCACTCAATATTATCACATAAGCTAAATAAATATGGTGTTAGGGGGGTTGCAAACGACTGGATTGTAAGTTATTTAAGCAATCGCATACAAAAAGTCAGCTGCAATAATGTCACTTCAAAGGCTCTAAGTAATGGGACGGGGATTGCGCAAGGTTCAATTCTCGGGCCTATGTTGTTTCTAATTTATATTAACGATTTGCCAAACTTTATACACATCGGGGACGTAATCTTGTATGCTGATGATATTAATATTGTTTTAACATGTAATAACTTTGCGAGTCTTTTAAACGATATAAAACTTACTTTAAATTCTGTGGAGAATTGGTCAAAACTAAATAAAATCTTAATAAATCATAGTAAAACGTCCATTCTACCCTTTAAAAATGCGACTTCACTGATACCTAATGATCCTTTCGGCAATGGCTTAATAACTACTAGTACTTCGTCCAAGATACTCGGGATTATTTTTGATTCCAATATGGAGTGGGGAGATCATGTTGATTATATCTGCAGTCAACTATCACGAACGTGTTATGCCTTATACCATTTAAAAACAAAGTTGCAGTTTAAGAGTATCTGCGTTCTATATACTATGCTGAGTTTTTTTTCTAGACTTAGATATGGGGTGCTTTATTGAGGCTCTTCCAGCAGTGCCCAAAGGATTTTTATTCTGCAAAAACGTGCTCTACGTATTTTGTACAGTTTGAAACCTAGAGACTCATGTAGGCCTATTTCTAGGAATGAAAGATATCTCACCTTTTATGATATTTAACATCCTTGAAGTATTGAGCTTTGTCTATAAAAATATAGAGGATTTTAAAACTCATACTAACCACGGGTACGGTACAAGATCTTTCTGTTATTTACTTCCTCCTTCACATAAAAAATCAATCTTTCAAAAAAGTGTACAATTTGTCGGTTGTAAGCTTTTCAATGTTCTACCAAATGATATAAAAGCAATAACACAATTTGGTAGATTTAAAAATCGTGTTAAAAACTTACTTTTAAACATAAATTGTTATTGTGTTAATGATTACTATGAATTTTTGTCAAAGTTATGAGTTATATAATTAATTGGCTGCTGTTCGGCCCTAACTATTTAGCTCTGTTAGTTTTGTTTCTTTGCTGCTGTTGACGTTTTCTTGTACTTATTGCTTACAGTGAAATAAAGTTATTATTATTATTATTATTATTATTATTATTATTATTATTATTATTATTATTATTATTATTATTATAAGATGTACAGTTTCATCATGTCAATGTCACTTACTTTCCGCCCTAGGGAGGAAAAGTAAAACTTTCCTCCCTCATTACAGGGACTTGGAAAAAATATATGTTTACAATGTATTATAAAGCAATGTTTTGCCTCATCAAAAGTAAAATTTGGTTATTTGTAACTTTACATAAAATAATCTTATTTCGTAAATAAAATCTTAGGCATGCCATCTTTTTTGGTCTTATGATACGTATAAAAACAAGAACTAAATAACTTCTAACCCTGAAGAAAATTATAAACTTCTTTCTTAAACAAAAACTAAGAATCAACAACAAAAAATCCTTCCTCTCTTTAAGAAATTTTTTTTATCAAATTAGAGTCAAACAAAGCAGTTCAGTCACTATAGTCGGAACAATCACTTTCGCAATTCAAACAAATGTAGGATAACCACATTTCCTTTAGGTCACACGTGAGTTGTGTGTGACCGTTTCTTACACACAACACACTGCACCCATTCCTCACCAGCTCGACTCTGATAAAACGGTTCACAACATATTAGGCAAAAATTATCATCTTCTATGCTTTCTCCATCAGAGTCGAACAACTTCTTCTTTACAGCTATTCTTTCTGTTGTCTTAGCTCTTTTTCCTCCCTTATTTATATTTCCTTGTTTAGTTATCTTTTTTTGTCTAGTTGACTTTTCTTTCCTAGTTATCTTTCCTTTTTTAGATGTATTTTCTCTTTTCTTGTTCTGTTCCAGTGCCACTATTTTTTTTTCTTTGACATATCAGTCAAAACTGCTGATTTCTGAGTTCTCCGTACAATCTTATTTGTTCTCGCAGTTGCTTTTGGATAAGGCCGAATGATCTCAAGAAAAAAAGTACACTTATTGTGAATCAGATTTCTGCTAGAACCAGCTTAGTATGAATAGAGCTTTCGCGTTCTACTGTGACATCTATTAATTCAGAAGCATCTTCGATAAAATCGGGAATTGGAGGTGTAATGCTTTCTACGGAAGAGTGTGGATGGGGTGGAGATGGATCTACAGCGAAATGAATTGGAGTGTTCTATGTGATAACAGCGATATTTTCGAGGTCAGAGTTAGTCGTTTCATCTATTGGTCTGTCAGTAACAGAAACAGATAAGAAGTCATCATCCTGAAAAATATCTTTATTAAATGGTGCGATACAAGTCTTTTTAAACCTGTTGATGATGTTAGCTGGCTTCAGTGCCAAGGATAAAGTTTTATTCACTATAGATCGGAATATCGTGTATAATCATTGTTTTTCCCGGATTGTTTTTAAGCCAAGCATCTTGTTGGCTGGCGCAGTAATTTTTCAATGGTTCACAAACTTTCACATCCATAGGGTGAAGCTTATGACAGCAATCTGGTGGGAAGGATGGCAATACCACATTGTTTTCTTAGCTGTTTCCACAACTTCAATTCCCAAGTGCGAATTATGATTATCCAGTAATGAGAGCATCGGATCGGATAAAGATGGTTTCACATTCTCTATAAAATGTTTAATGAATATTCTGAATTTGATCCCAGTCATCCCGCCATTTGAGTTTCCAGTGCCAATGCAACTGGGAAGTCTCTCGCGAATGAAGTAGTTCTTATATTTAATTCGTGGGAAGACAAACATAGGCGGCACCGAATGTCCCACAGTGTTGGCTACTACGTAGAGTGTGACAAGAATCCCTTTCTCTGCTGATGTTACAGAACCTACTTGTTTAGACTTTGTTTTCGAGGCAAAATTTTCCCAGCTTTCTGCACCGTTGTCATACCCGTCTCATCGACATTCCAAATGCGTGACAAAGCAAATTTATATCTATCCATCACATCTGCCAATTTAGAAAAGCCGTTATCAATATTTGTTTTATTAAATGACGCCGTTCTGCTCAGGCTAGTAGCCTCTAGATACAGACTGGTTGCGTTTTAAAAACTTTATAAACTAATCGACCCCTGCTTCTTGTTATTGTTAAGCCACGATTGCGACATTGCAATATTGTGCTTAAGTGCACAGGCAAATACTAGTTGCCAAACATCTTTTGCCGTTAATCCGTAGTAAGTTTGATTGCATTTAATTAAGTAACTCACTAAAATGGCCTCCTCTTCATTGTTGAATATTTGTCTGTTCTTCTGGTAGCAAACTGACAGATTCCCCTGTGCCCTTCTCTTTTGCTTCTTTTCTTTAAATATCTTACAAATATATGACATAATTCGAAGTCCTTTGCGATGCCATGAACTTTTTTAGTTTTGTCCTAACAACAAATCATATAGCCCAAATTATACACAGCACACATTTCTGCTTTCATGGAAAACAAGTGATAGACCAATATCACTAAAAAATAAAAATGTTGTACACCTCAGATTGAACTATTACGATGTATTTATTTTTACGCTAGCCATCAATGTGCAAATTGCATTACTTAAAATAAAATTTAGGATGTAATTTTACATTATTAGTATATTAGAGGTAAATTTTACGTTGTAATACGCTTACTCCGATTTAACCGGGACTATTCGTATATTTATTTGGTAGAACCGCGTGCTAAGTAAGTACTACTGTGCCAAATTGGATATTTTCGCATATCATTTTGTTTTTATTTTCATCTAGAATACTTAAAATCGTTAATCGCTGCTGCAAAAACATGACAATACTGAAATTTTTCGTTTGTACTGCATACGCATCTTGTGTACATTTAACCGTAAAAAAAAATTTTAATTTTTTTTCAAAAGGAATAGGGAATATCTGTTACGCAGAGCATTGCATTTTAATATCGTAAGTTGATATGCCGATCAAATCTTATTCTAAATTTATTGTCAATATCACAACAAACACCTACCATTTCTTAATTTTTTTTTTTTGATAAAAATTATTTCGGTAGGCACCTTTCTTCATACACCTAAATATTATACAAAGTAATAGTATCATATTTTAATATTATTAGGGTTATTTTGTCTAAAAGAAATATACGACGTATATACATCACGTACTTATTTTGTACACATCAGTGAATTCATGGCCTTACGGTACAGTTCCACCATTCAAAATATCAAGTCTAACTTATGATCCAGCCAGTGCGTAAGCTCTCCAATATATTTCATTCTTATCTGCAACCTTCCGGCTTTGCGGTTATTTACATGTTAGTATTTGAAAATGGGGAGATACCCTTCCAACCAGGAAGATATTGATATGCGGATGTAACAGATGCCAGCGGTTTAGTTAAGGTAGGCATATATATATATATATATATATATTATATCTCTAGATAAGGTCCACAGAATATGTAGTTTATAGAATTTGTGAAAAGCGAATCACTCTTTCATACTTGTAACTTAGCTTTGAAATCGTAATATCATGGTTCCATTTTTGTAAACTAATGACTACATATTTACAACTGTAACCGTTGACAGAATTAATAAAGTTTTGGAACTTTTCTTCTCACCATGAATATGAATTTTTGTACTATCTTTCTCAAACTAAATTCGAATCTAAAAGCCCAATAAATTATTGATTATTTATGCAACCGGAAATAGAGTACACTTAAATGTCAATTAAAAATGATTGGGGAGCAATTCTCAATTAGATATCGCTCGGTATAGAGTACTTGTACCTTCGGTTGCATAAGCGATCGAAGATTTGTTAGATTCGCATTCAATTTGACAAAGATGGCACATACATATTTGTTAGATTCATAAAGAAAGTAGGTTTCGGTATGTGAAATTGCAGGTTTTTTTTTATTTATATAAATTATGTATATACAGACATCATTATAGTTTTGGAATAGACTGGGAATAGTAACAACGCAGTGGTAGAACGAATAATGACTATACTAAATGACTACCGTGGCCAGACACATATGTAGCAGCGAACGGTTAAAATGGGCCATGAATACCTATCAGCCTTTTAAAACACCGGGAGTAGTCGGCATTCTTCCAGTCTTACTTCAGAAAGGACAGGACGAAATTCTTCCTACATGATTCGGATAAGCAGGTAGTTCGGAGCTGTGCTATATTCTAGAAGTTTGGCAAAGGGCCAAAGTCACCTTCACACCAAATGCAGAAAAAAAGGGCACTACGCACCCCAAATCCCACAGACCCAATCAGCCGACCAGCATGACTTCCAGATGGATGTCGCTGCTACTGTCTACCAAGTTGGTGGAGGCGGAGATAGGACATGACACCATCTCGGTTAGTACGACTAGAGGATACCCACAGGTGGGAGTTACATCCCCACTAATGTGGAGCCTAATGGTAGACGGACTCTTATGCGGGCTGAATGATCTAGGCATACCTTGTCAAGAATATGCTAATGATATTGTCATATACGCAAGAGGCAAATTTGAGAATACACTGTGACATAGTTGAAAGAGGATTGAACTTCACGAGAAGATGGTGCAATCGATAGGACTCAATGTTAACTCCACTAAGACTACCTTAGTAGCATTGAAGAGAACGGGGGTTAAATACCTAGGCCTTACCCTACACAATAAACTTCCATGAAACACACATGAACTTGAAATAACCAGCAAGGCCAAAAAAATTTGGAGGAAAAAATTTGGGGATGCACCCAAAAATACTGTTTCGGATGTATACAGCGATAGTGAGCATCACTCATGCATCAGTAACTTGGAGGAAAAGAACTAATCTGGCCACCGCAAGAATTAAACTCTCGAAAGTGCAAAAATTCGCATGCGTATGCATAAATGGGGCTATGTAAAACTTGCCCAACAGCAGCTATCGTGGTAGTATTGGAACTTACTCCTCTCCATGTTGTGTTAGAGACCGTGGCAAAGAGAACCGCACTCAGAATGCTCAAGGAAGGGACGATTAGACACAGGCCTTAAAACTCCTGACGGTGATGGAACCTGGGACATGCTCCGGGATGACATGTCAAAATGATTCAGCTTTGCGGGGCAATTCACCACAAAGCTTAGTAACAAGAGCGAGTGGAATCATAACACCATCCTGAAATTTAATAAAAATGCTATCAATACTGGAATAGGGCTATATAGGCCTAGAACCAAGTGCTTCAAAAGCTTGGGAAAATACCTAAGTATCTTCCATGCGAAAATACACGATATTGAAAAATGCGTCCAGTTCAACATTGATAGAAATTATCGAAAGCTGAAAATTATCATCATGTATGATAATCAAGCAGCCAACAAGGCGTTGAGCTCACATGAAATCAGTTCCAAGATGGTCTGGTAATACCTAGGGAAATTAAACGAGCTAAGCGAAAAGGAATCGAGTAACCCTCTGGTGGGTTCCGGGTCACACAGTAGTGGAAGGAAATGCGATAACAGGTAATCTCGCAAAAAAAGGGGCTGAAATACCTTTTATAGGGCCTGAACCCTTTTGCGGGTTAAGTAGCAGTACAATACTGAAGAAACTAAAAATAGAAATGGAGCAGAGAAAATCCAGTTACTGTGTTATAGGTATGTTCGCATATTAATAGGAATAGTTTCAGGCCATTGTAAACTGAAAGGACATCTGAGTGAGCTTGACTTCGCAAAGGAATCTGAATGTAGACTTTGTGGGGAACAGGATGAAACACCCATCTATCTCCTCTCAAATTGCATAGCACTGTACAACTCTACGGCGTTGCACCTGGGACATGTGAAATCGAAAAGGGAGACTTACCTAACCTGGGCCTTCTGATATCCTACACTTTCTGAAGAAATAGGAGTGGAAGGCCAGCTGTAAAACAACAAGAATAGGGGACATAATAGATCTTTTAGGTCGCAGTATAGTACCATCCTCTCCACATACATACGTACATACATAAATGACTAT
Source organism: Protaetia brevitarsis (assembly GCA_004143645.1). NCBI lineage: Eukaryota > Metazoa > Arthropoda > Insecta > Coleoptera > Scarabaeidae > Protaetia > Protaetia brevitarsis. The sequence goes on from RXPK01004403.1 coordinate 15,131, forward strand.
GTTATTTAAAAAGTCAAATAAATTTAGGTATTTGGTATAAATGCCTGCCATAACTTGTCTCCTCGTGAAGAGAAAATATGAAATAAGAATGATTGTACTTTTGCTGAATATGATATGAATTAAGCTCCTGTAGTAGCCGAATGCCTTAAGAAGTTTTAACTAGTGCGAGAGGCTGCGAGTTGAAATCTCGTTCTGGTCAATTACGCAAGCAACAAATTGCATAGTACTTACCCGCCCCGGGAAAAAATAACACAAAATATGTATAAAAAACTATATCCAACATTTAAGCTTGTCATATCCAACTACCTTAAGGCTTGGGTAGAGTGTTGACTGACAAGAATATGGTTTAATAAACGGTATGAAGTAAAAAAATCATATGAAAGTAGAATGTTATCACGTGTTAACGCAATAGTAGAGAGAAGAAAATTCAGAAAAGATCACAGGTAGTAAACACGATTTTCAAAGAGAGTATTAGAAAACCACTAACATGGAAATTTAAAGTAGCAATTGCATAAGTTACCACATGCATATAAATATAGCTTCACCAGAACCAGATTTTGAGAGGAAAAATGTATAAAACAAAGGAAATCTATCAAGACGAGTAGCTACACGATATAAAACGTGGATCTCTTAAGTGTGCGTCCTCGAAAGTAAACAAGGGCGTCTCGAAGCAATAATGCGAACCCAATGGACTTCGGAGCTAACAGTACTTTCTAAAAAGATTAGATCGTTCCTGCATATTATATGCTCTCAGAGTAAGGCTTTTCCGTGGTTTTCCCTTACTCCTTAGCGAATGCTGGGAGGTAACTAAAGTCATTCCGTGGGCGCAAAATATAATAATAACTGATAGCTGACCGATTTACAGCAGACTTGCGATTGTTTGAATTAATAACATTTTTGGTTCACATATTTCAGCGTTTCACATAAAGCAGTATTCACATAATTGCAAATCTACTGTATTTATTTTTTGGTATTATTAACTATGATTGTTAGAGTAGGAACATTTCAATTGTTATGGAATCCATACAGAGTAGTAAAACTTAACTTGTAAATTTAAATTATAATTTGTAAAAATACACATTTGTAAAAATAAAACAGAGTCTATAAATTTTACATAGCCGCACTTTCCTGTAAAACAAAATCAACTTGTAAACCAATTTCTTGTAATTCCAAGGATTTACATAAAAATTGGTAGAAATTTAACTTAACCGCGAAATGTTATCACTAGAGTACATACTGCGCATGCGTTCGCATGATCACATGTGGTGGAGTGCGTCGCGTCTATTCGGGTGTCCACTGAATACAGAATAACTGTGTCGTTAAACTAAATGCAAACGAAGTGAATGTTGATTTGTTTAAGTTTTCTGAGTGTATTATTTGTTATAAATACTATATAGATTTCCTGTTAATAATTTTGTCAAGTTTTCGAGCATATTTGTAAGTTTTTACTCCCAATTTTGTAACTTGTTTACAAGTTTTCAACCTTGTAAGTTTTACAACAATTCCTTGTGGACTTTTTTTCACAAATTATGTTGTAAAAGATTACATTTCTTTTTACTGTGTACAGTACTTAAAATAGGTAGCCTCATATAGCACAGCAAGAGAAAAAAGTTTCCGCGTTGCTTGGTAATAAAGAAAAATATGTAAAAATAAATAAAAAGAATTTAGATATTTCTTTTCAGCTGCTAGCAATAAACACCGCCAGCTGTTATATTTGTTTGCGGTTTTGAGATAAGATCGTAAAGAGATGTACTTTAGTGCTTGGATCGAAACTTTGATCATCATTCACGGTAGATCGTCCGCTTCATAATGCGACTTCAAGCTAGTGTTATAAATATTCGGATGATTTCAATAATCGGAATACCTAAATCGGAAGGCCATGATATTCGCAATAATATTCCGATTCCATATTCCACTAGACATACTCGTATAAGTTTCACATATTGGGATGATTTCAATAATCGGAATAACCGAATCGGAATAATATTCCGATTCCATATTCCACCAAACATACTCGTATAAGTTGCAGGTATTCAGATAATTTCAAGTGGATTTCAATAAGCTCAGTGGAATACGTAATCATATTTCGTGTTTATTTTATACGTAATTAATCTCTATTAAAGCTATCTGCAACAAAAGTTTACTATTTTTTTCTTACTAATATATTTAGTGAATGTGACTGTGTGATTTAAATGTGCACAACGTCCGTCAGTTTAGATAATAAATTTCGGATGATCAAGTCAAAACCAGAAAGTTGAGTATTTCCAAAATCACACAATTTATATGAATACGTAGCTAAATGAACACGTACCCAAAAGTTTCGGTGGATTCATTCGATATAAAATCTTTCTACAAATTTTACAGATTTGCAATCATCCGGGTCGAAATTCTGATTCGAAATAATCCGATTCAAAATCATCCGATTCGAAATCATCCGATTCAGAATCGTCCGATTCGATTTGTTTGTAAACAGTTTACTATTTATTTTATCAATAAGGCATTTGCCAAAAAAACTAAATTGTAACCTATTATGAAAGCCACGCCGTGAACGGAGCTGCCTCTCACGAAATATATTCATTCATATCATGAAGGCAACCTTACGTCTTTGTTTCATTCGTTATATGGCTTCGAACTGCAATATTTACTCATATACACTATACAGGCGAATGAAACGACGTTCATCGCAACACTAATGTACTTAAATATCCGACTACTTATCGAAAATGTTAAAATATATCTATTTACCGCTACTTGGTCGAAGTATTTTTACATTCTGGATTATTAAATATTAAGTTAAATTATCTACATAAAGAAGATTTGTTACATGTTTTTACTATAATTTGGCGAGTTAAAATTGTCTAAAATTACTTTACTTTACTTTTAATTTAAATATCTTCAAGAAAAAAAAATGTTTCTAAAACCAGTACCTTACTCTTTTTATCTATTGGTAAAAAGATAAACTTTCAAAAAGCTTTGTATGAAATTCAACTATTGGTTAAATGTAGAAATACTAAATGATAATGAAAAGAATTTCATTAGTGTTTAGGTGTTTATAAGAGGAATTATAAAAATTAAGACATTTTCATTGGATAAGTTTGGAAATATTTTTCACAATGCAATAAACTCACTACTCACTGCTATATTACTGCTAAATATAATGATATTGATAATAATAGTCATAACTCAATTTATGTCTTCCCTACAAATAGAAGCTATAGATATTAAATACAAACCCAATATTTGCTGATAATTTCTGTTTTATTACGCCGTCCTACTTGCCTATTTCTATTTGAATGTATTTGTCAAGAATAGAACCCTTTTATCTCATATTCAATAGAGTAAATATTTTTAATATGTCCCGTAAATGTTACTATTATAAAATTTTTTGAAAGCCTGTCTTTTTACTAATAGATAATGACAGTGAGGTATTGATTTTAGAAACATTTTTTTCTGTTGTAGATATTTAAATTAAAAGTTATTTAAGTAATCACAACAATTACAATTTTATTTTAATTTATGACAATATTAAGTCGCTAAATTATAGTAAGATTTTGTGACGAATCAGACCTTTTATTTGTTTTCTTTTTCCTCATTTATATAAGTAATAACTTAATATTTAATGATACAGAATGTAAAAATAGGCGTTTACGACAATTGGATTATAAGGTATCTTGTAAATGCTATGACATTCTTTCAGTTTCGATACATCGGTGTATATCCAATCCAATTTTCGTAAACCCCTAATACTTCGACCAAGTATCGGTAAATAGATAATTTTTAACATGTTCCATAGTCGGATGATGGTCGGGTGTTTACATCTCTTTACGATCTTATCTCAAACCGCAAACAAACATAACAGCTGGCGGTGTTTATTGCCGGCAGACGAAAAGAAATATCTAAATCCTTTTCATTTATTTTATTGAGTAGAGCCGCATGTTACAATATATCCCGTAAAAATTATGTTCACGCCATATTTTTCTTTACTGTCAAGCTATGCGGAGACTTTTTTCTCTTGCTGTACCTTTACACTGTTGAAAATATTACGGTGTTGGCGTTAATTTTGCGCTAGTCAAATATTTTAGTGTTGATTTTTCCAAACTTTGCCAGACGAGTTGACTACGCGTATTTAATAGAACAGAAATGACTAGAATTTCGTGTGAATTCTTTGTTCAGATATGAGGATTGACTATTTTTCTAGACATTCAGAAGCGTCAACCAATCAGAATTTTTCCCTCGGATAGAAATATAGAAACCCCACCTATTCTAATACAGTATTGCATTATACGCACCACCTGCATTGCACGTGTATCTGTTTTCGTGTTTGATTCTCCGTATTAACATATCCAAACAAACCACCAAATGTGACTGACTTGCAAAGTGTAACCTCGTGTTATTAAACGTTAATTCCAGTGGGCATAAAAAAATTTCAACATCTTAAAGATGTATTGGGAACATCTATTTACGCAATTAGTTTAGACTTGAATCAAATAGCATAAACATTCACTTAATTTTATAATGGTTCTCAAAAAGTCATTTTAAAATTGGTACGTTTAGTTGAAACTAAAACTTGTGAATGAGTGGTTTTGCATATTTATAATTGGATAAATAGGAGTTGCATATTAAAAAGACGTTGTGTTTAGAAAATTGTGTTAAAACACCCAATAGATCGCATTCATTTAGTTAAACAGCTAGTAAATTTGTCTAGTCTAGATCAAATAAAATGTGACTGAAGTATTTTATAATTCCACGTGTCAGTTGGACAAAATAACCCTTTAGTAATAGACAATACTTGACTATCTTTGCTCGTCAAATTTAAACTTCTATAGTTCTCGACAAAATAACACGAAAAGAGTGTGGACCTCTCCTTACTATTAAATTAGTCAAAAAAGTGTTAAAATTTTCAACAGTGTAGGGGTTTAGGGTAATTCGCAATTATGTAACTTTTCATAAATAAAGTGTATACCGAAAGTACTATAACGATAAAAATATTTTCCCTAAGTAAAGTAAGGTGCAATAAAGCCATTGCAGGCCTTAAAAGTGATATTTTCTATATTTTGAACCTTAAATTACAGGGACGTGCATTGTTTGGTTTCATACGTTTCCCAATTTTTAAATTTTATGTAATTCTAAAGAATTCATACTAACTATAAAATATTTACAAACCATAATTATTATACCATAGCAAGCTTATACAGTGTGACGCATTTTAAAGCGGGATACCAACACAAAATTTGTATCTATTGTACGATTTACTGGTAATTGTGTGGGGATTAAAATGCAACAAATCATATTAGGTATTTTTTACAAACGATATGAGTACACCAGCGGATTAAGCGCCACCTGAAATATCCATGTACCAAATTTCATTAAAAAAGAATTGCATATTAATTGCACATTCTTTAATCCTGAAAAATTCATCATAATAGGGTTTTAAGTAAAAAAAAGCAAGCCATTAAGCTTAAGTAAACAAACAAAGAAAATAAAAATAGTGTTTCCCATTCTTCGTAAGAAATACGTCCGCTTACCCTTACAATATCCATTATATTTTACTCGACGATCTACGCTTAAGTAACTCATGCGCTCTGTGTCGTGTTAAGTTTCCATCAATATAAACTCACAAAAACACCTAAATAGTTTTGGGTTAGTTAGGTGGGAGAATATAAACAAGTGGCTCATAGCAGCCACTTTGCCGAGCGCTGCTAAATCTACTAATCTTATCAAGTGTTCATAAAATGTATCCTACAACAATATATAGGCCTTTTGAATTCTCACTGCAGAACTGCAAAGACGCCCTTAATATATCCTAAGAAGTTTCTTGAATGTTTGCTGGCATATGTTGAATAAAAGCCATAATTTACTGTATGAGAGACGGTAAGTAGAAGTAGAAATATATTTATTTACTGTAATAAAAATTACATTAAAAGTCAGATATACATACGAAATAAAAAAAAATAGTATGCATTATATATATGTATCACAAGCGGATGTAAAGTATGTGGCAAAAAACCCTGTATATTAACTTTATTATAAAAGGAACATCAAACAAAACATTGCTTCTTAGTTTTCGTAATTTGAAATTAGTTAAGATTTAAAATTAAAATAAAATCAGAAAGTGCAAAGTAGATTGTCGAACTTATGTAAAACTTGTAAAGAACAGACATTAAATAAGGAATAAAACACGTAAGTTTAAAGGAACAACACTTTAAAATTATTTACAATAAATGTAAACACTTCGAACTCAGGATATAAAATGATTCTGGAAAAGTCGAGACTAAAATTTAAATAAAGGTAGAAAATTCTAGAAAATTGCAATAAACTTGTACCATCTATTATGGAAAAATTAAATTAAAGTAATGTTGTGCTAAAGACGGAGTAGAATACTTGAAAACCATATATGCAGAAGATCATCTATCGAGTAAAACTTGCAAAAGGGTTTCTTTTTATTATTATGATATAATATATATTATATGAATTCTTAATAAAATGAAAATCATATTGTTATTATTAAATAATAAATATTTTTTACACCTTTCCTTAATCTTCTGTCAAACCTTAGAGCTGGTTTTTAATACAGTAAATTCAAAAACAAAAACCTTCACGAAGGGAATAAATGGCATATTTGGACTATCAGTAGAACTATCCAATATTGTAATTGCGAATTTGGTACTACTATAGTAAAAAATAACACGCTATCTTAGACTATAAAAATTTAAACTAGCAGACAATAAAATGTAAATTCATATTTACCCTTTATATTAAGTGGTAAATGTTAACACGTCGTAGTTAACGTGAACAAGTTTTTACGAGTTTCACATTTAGATGTCCCATTTTCACATACAAAACGACATCACAGAAGCAACTCATATGAACCACCCAGTAACAAATTGGGGTGTTGCCAACTTAACACATGAAAAATATAGTTATTATAAAAGATTAATAATTGTTTGCGAAACCCTGTTTTTTTTTTTTGAATAACTTTATCAACAGAAACATGAAATTAAATGATAAAGCTCGCATTATAGGCAAGACTAAGTATCAGATTACACATTTCTATAACACAAAAACCCTCAGAGTAAGCGAAAATGACAATAGATAAATAGGTGGACTTTCACAATACAATCCCCCTACCTTTCCGCTGTGTTGTTTTCGTATATAATTTATTTTCGGTTGACACGTTTCACAATCTAGAAAACTTTTCCACAATAACGTATCATCGATCATAGATTGCTGGTAATGTATGTGGCGAGCATCTACTAGATGAAAGAAAACATCCATAATATATGCTATTCTCACGCAAATAATCTTTTTGTCGAACCCAGCCAGACCCTGGAAAATGATTACGATCGTTAAGCGATTCCAAAATTTTATTCGTCGTGCATTCGAAAATAAGTTTTTCTTTCAGATCTGTAAGCTGTCGTGTTTGCACGTATATTCATGAATAATACATGTCTATCTGGGTTGCTGGAGCCCGCTTCGAAATACAATTCCGATAATCCAACAACACGTTTATTCGGTTTTCCTTCATCAGTCACAAATCACCCTTCGTTAACTCTATGATAAACTCTGGTAAATGATAGCTGTTGGGATTTGAAGAAACAAATGGTTTATGAATATATTATATAGGTCCGAACTTCTTTTACTTGCAAATTGTAACGTCTTCACGATTTAAATAACGTGTGAACTTGTGTTATGTTTATATAACGTTCTTGTTTAGGATCACAAGTTTCTCAAAGGGCTTGCACACTATTTGTTATATTTTCTACGATGGTAATTTATATTTACAGACGAAAAGAACTTTATTTATGTATTCCTAGACCTGTATACCCGAAAACAAGGAAAAATATTTCTTCGTATAAAAGAAAATTGTGGTATTAAGCCAAATTCTTAAAATTAAAACGATACTGACACTGCATTCCCATACTGTTTCCACACTCTCTGCGTTGTTGCTATCGCCATATGTTCTTTTTTGTTATCTGCTCAATATTGATAACTTATATTTACTTTATTTATGAAAACTAAATTATTACAAATCATCCTAACCCGTGCTCCACCTGAAAAGTACTACACGAGGCTACCTATTCTAAGTACTATATGGGTTCCATAATAATTGAAATGATCCTACTCTAACTAAATAACTTCCCTATGATTTTTAATAACAAAAATATAATACAGTAGCCTCGCGACCATACGAATATTATTTTTGAAAAATGATAAAAAAAAGTAAAATGTGATTAGTTCACATAATCGCGAGTAACAACTGTAAATCAGTCAGCTATCAGTTATTATTAAATGCGCCCATGGAACGATTTTCGTTATCTCCCAGCATTCGCCAAGGACACTGATTATATATAATATACTTATATAAAATCAATGGCCACGGAGTAAGGGAAAATCATGGCAAAAACCTTACTCTGGGAGGATCTGGGAAGAAGTCCCAGACCTTATTACTGATAGCCACAAATTATTATTATCCTTCTGAGTGCCGAAGAAGCAGCCTCCACGTCTCCTCAAATTCCGACAGCCTTGCCGTTCTCGCGTACCTGCTCCCTTTTCACGCATTCAGAAGTTGAACAGGAAAGATGATGACCTAAAAAACAAGCAAAACAACAGCAGTACCTATTCTAATACTTAATAGTAACTTAATCCTAATTATTCTAACCAAGAGTAATTAAATAAATATTTATATTTTAAATATTTATAGTTTAACACCAATTCCGACCACTAAAGAGCATAAAATATTCATTTATAAGCGTGCTACCCTACTACCTATCTAAATATCATGCCGTAGCCTATGTAGTTCTTTAGCAACATTACTAAAAAATTCCCACCATTCGATCGACTCATTATCTCTAATATCTGTTTCGCGTCGCGGCCAATTTAACCCCCTAGCTAATGCCCTAACCTCCGTACGCGACCGCCACTCATCAGTGAGTGGACATTCAAATAAGACATGCCCCGCTGTATCTACCCCACCACACTCACAAAGCGAATCATTAACCCTACCAATTCTACATAAAAATGATTTAAAATTACCGTGACCTGTTATTAATTCTACCGCCTGATACGATAAATTAACCCTCATTTCCCTAAAACGTGTAACGCTACCGATAAATTTCCTAGTCCACCTCCCATTTAAGGTATTATCCCACCTACTCTGCCAATCATTATCAAGTTTATCCCTAAACGCTTTTTTAACTACACTAGCCGAAATTAGCCCAAATCTAATAATCAAACTATCTCCCCTAGATACCGCCTCTTTCGCTAATTGATCCGCCCTCTCATTACCGATTGTACCTACATGAGCCCTAGTCCAAAAAAGTTTTATACCCCCCTCGCGCAACATATCCCAAGTATCTAACAACAAATCGGTCGGATTTTTTAAATTCCCTAACGCCTCTAATACAGATAAGCTATCTGTTATAATTCTCACGTCCCGCATAAATTCCCATTCGCGCCTACTATAAACTACTGCCTGATTTATTGCAACTAATTCTGCCTGAAAAATATTGCAATGATCCCCTAATTTAAACTGTTGATTATGTATTTCAATACCCCTATTATAAACAACAAAAGCCGCCCCTGTACCACCCTCACCCTTCGACCCATCCGTAAAAATTTCTAAACCCTCTCGAAAAGTGCCTATAAATTTATCATAACTAATACTTTTTAATTCCGCGGGAAACTTATATTTACTGACAGAACGATTTCTTTCATTGTTATTTTTACTTGTAAACTGCAGTTTTATGGCTAGAAAATTAGGTCATTCAATAGGGTTTGTAACAGCATACAATACATTTTTTATTTAGCACTTAAAGGAAAGAGATTTAGAAAAAGTGACTAATAGACGAAATGCCCGAATAAAAGGTGCCCTAAAGGGAAATTCTACTTGAGTTTGACCGACAATATCAAAATTGCAAAGAGGGCGATTTGTAAAAATTATGAAAGATTGATAAGTAAAGCGTCAACTTTCGACTGCAGACTAGGTTAGTACTACGCTGCATATATGTGACTTTAACATTTAACACAAGCATACAGTACAGTGCCGGGAAAGAGCAAAATTATTTATTTATTTAACTATAAATATTACATATAAGCCCCATTGCCTTATTTAAGTAGCAGAAATGGTATAGGATTGCTGAAATGTTTGTAGCATTAGGTCTATTCACACTATAGATCAACGAACATGCAAGTCACGGGAATTTCGAAGTAAATTTCCTCTGTCCCTTCACTTTGGCCATAATTTTTAGTATCAATTGACTGGCGATTGACTACAGTATAATTCGCATTTGTAAGCATTCGTCGGAAATCGACAGACTTGTGCCGGTCTAATATTCTTTCAAATGATCGCCGCAGTCACATGCCCGTCGCATGATCTCAGGGAGATTACAAGTGCGAATATACTGCTGTGAAATGCATGTGTTTAGTAGAAAAGAAATTTTGTTTTGACGGTGACGGGCCCGTCTCTTGCATGTTCGTTGAACTATAGTGTGAATAGGCCTCAAGTGTTTCAAGATTTTTCTCACTAAACCACGTTCGTCCTATGATAAAACATGCTCATATTTTGAAAAAGACCGTTCAACATCTATGGATATAACACACACATAATTAAAATAATCTTTATAGGCAGATAACGGAACAGACGCACCGCCACCATGTGTAGCCCGATTTGCGCCAGCACAATAAGGCCTCTTTCAGACGAGGCGATTAGTCAACTTGTCCGCTTCGACGCCTTCAATAGGTCCTCAATGACAATCAACTAGTTGAGAGTAAACCAGGCAACTTAGTTGAATCAACTAAACCGTCTCGTCTGAAACAGGCCTAACTGTTTATCGCACACTATACAAACTATTTTGGCACCACCATAATGTAAATCCTGGAATTCACCGATATACTTTTCTTCTCATTATGAAACAATGATCGATTCCTGAGATTTTCCATGCCCGACATTGTATTACATTTACAATGCGTAAAACGTTAACGGAGAATTGTACTATCTCGCATCAGGACTCGACTAACACTGATACTAGATACACAAATCTGAGAGTATGATTGTAGTGCCTTGAAGATATACTGTGGCTAAACGTTCTGCATATCGCGAAGCGAGTGCGATCCATGTAAGCAGACACGTCTGACCACTCTATTGATAAGTACAGATGCAAGTCATTTCTAGTAACAAATGAGCAAGTTAAACAATTTTCAGAAACGAAGAACATTTTTTATACGAAAGATAATTCAGAGTCTATAATAATGCATATTGTTAAATTTACAGTTTTTCTACATTTTTTTTTTAATTATGGCAAAATTCATTGTTGGAAGAATATTACACGTCAGAAACTATTTCATTTGTATATCCCACCAAATTTAGTCCCTCATTCCTTCATCACTGTAACCAATAAATATATTCAAAAAGGATTCACATTTTACATACCATTCCATAATTTCGTTTTCTAAGTAACATACTGTCTATGCACTTCTGACTAAAATTTAAAAGTCAACGCTATATAATCTAATACTGACACAGAATAAGAAAGACATACAACAGTAATAAGGAGAAATGCAAGTTCCGTTGGAGAGACGTGATGTCATGATTACTTCAACACAGTGGCGTCCGTGGCAAAGTACGGCCAAACCTTACGACTGAGTCGCGTTTACGAAATATGTTGCCAATTTGAAAAATTGAACATGTATATATGTCCTGATTTTCTAAATCTCATCAGTATGATACATCTGCTAATAATAGTCGTATTTACAGCTGACATTGAATTTAACAATGTTGTGATTACATTTTTAATTCTTTTTTTAGTAATTTTGGAGATTGTAGTTAGATGTGAATATTGGCCAATATGTTTAATTTTCAAAAATCACCAACACATTTAATTAAAAAAAAAAATAAACTCTAAAATTAGATAAAAATCAAATTAAACTCTAAAACCATTATCATGAATAAACTTTAAACTCAGAATAAGCAACATGTAGTTGTGCCCATATTAAATTTGGGCGTACTCTATTTTGAATACTATTTACTTAAACAAGGATTTTAATTAGAATTTTTATTAGAAAAAATAGAAATTTTGATGAAACTGCGATTTTTTTAAAGAAACTCCTTTTACTCGTATGTATTTATAAGACGGAGACATTTCTTAAGGAAACTAACCTGAGGAGAATATTCTAAGTAACTGATTAACGGAAAACTGATTTTCTTCCAGAACTATATTTTCTAAAGCTGATTCATGAGCTCTGCAATGAAGATATTTGTACGTACTATGATAAATAATATAAACCAACTCAATAAGGGGTGAAAAAACTATTGAGTAATGAAGATGAAAAATCTGTAATCGACATGTAATAATCATGATCAACTATTGGTGAAAGACATGAATTCAGAGGTGCATTGTTATAATTTCGTTGGAAAGGATGTACATTATCTGACTCATTCTCAAAAGTAGGTGACAATGGAAATCATTCATTATTGACATTTAAAAAAGTTTCACGAGGGATAGCATCGCGACTAATCGCATATCTTTTCATAATGGTTATTGTATTCCGAGCCAGTAAAGAATCTAGAGCATATTCGAAGGTTTTCTACTTTGCGTAATCATCTGGATGACATATTTCCTTCCAAGTTTTCAGCGTTGGTTGATATTTTGGGAATCTATGAAAGCGAATTAGTTCTTTAACCCTGTCAGTATTCCCACACCTGGGTTTGCAATTTCTGTGAATTTTAGGCATACATATGTAAATATTTTAATCAAATCTCGTAAATTTATTTAAAAATCAAAAATAAATTACCTACATTTTCCAGAGCTCACAGGACAGCATTTTGTCATCATAGTAGGGAGAACATGGGAAATTTTACTAAACCTATTAAGAACAATCAGAAATCTTTCGAAAATTCATACTTGCCACAGTATCATATTTAGAAATATGTTTAAGGTTAGAGGTTAGAAATATTTTGGAATGTACGTTTTTTTTGCAGTAATGATTGCCAACATTCATTCAATAAACTGAAGGTGAATTTACTTTATATCAATAGTAGTGAATCAGCGGCACTTCGTGGCTATGTTTGTTTCCAATAACGCCTATTACTTTTTCATACCCATGGTCAAAGGGATTTTATTTTACTCCGACCTATTGCAATAACATCAAGATACTGGAGACGTTAAATAAACATTTTGACAGAAATATATCAACTGAAACATGTATGCAGTGTTAACATCTTTGACCTCAAGAGGCAAAAGATTATTACTTAAGCTTTGTTTAACAGGTCCAGACATGCACTCACATTGCGAATACTTAAATTCCATAATTCCTGAGGGCAACAACTATAACGTGCCGTTTGTGCATTGTATTTTTTACGGCGTGATATTTTGGATAGGCAATAACGCACAATTATAAATACTGCATATTCTTTATCACTCTTCAACAGTACAATACGAGCAACCGTAATTGAAACCTACTCCCAATTTTATCAAAATTATTTTTTATTTTGACAAAAAAGCTCGCGGCTGGTAACGTATGCATACCGTTAAAAACCAACACGCTATCAATTTTACACACAATATGTTTCGTTTACTATCATTGGTTACGTATAAATTAAAGTAGTTTATGATGCACAAACAGCAATTGAATACAAGACACACAGCAATATTAATCAGAAAATTATATATTTTGCTTATTGTAACTTTGCTTATTGAAAATTACTTGCCTGTAGAAAATACCATTGTATACAGGTCAATTTGTCATAATGCACCGTGCTTTCTCGCTTAATATAATATACTAAAAATAACAATAGAATATAAATATACGTAAACTGGAAAGATATTTTAACCGAAATTTAAGATTAATTCAACTAATTTATGTATACGCATGAGTTCTGTATTGTAAACTAAACTGATTCACGAGGCAAATAATTTCCAACACATACTTATATTTATGTCCGCTAATAGGCACGATCGTTTGCTCTAATTACGGTTTATTTGACATATTCTTTATATATTTCTATATTTTCGATTTTTGTTTACAAGCTTTGTAACAGAGTAAGATTTTTTTCTGTTTTTAAACATACTGTCATAAAGTCTAACGTTGTTATTTTTGACGAGATTATTTACAGAATAGGTCCCAATGTCAGTGTAATTTTGCCTAGTTGGTCTTGCTTTTTGTTCTTCTATACCTTGCTTGCGCTTATTAATAGTAATAATGTAAGGATTACTATATTCATAACGTTGCTTGTTTTACGTTTAGTAATGCTACAATTTGTAGGAATAAACCCAAGCAATACTTACTATCAAACATGATACTTTCCATTTTAAAAAAAAGCACATTTTAGTGCGACAGTTTGCAAAAACAGGTACTAAGAAATTACTTTATACAGTCATGCTATGACGAACTTGATTTTTTTACATTGGAAAATGGATTAACGTGGGATACCACCTATAATCACTTTTCATCTTAGCATCAAGCTGCTCCTAGTAAACATTATGTTCGCTGCGTGTCTCTGCATATAATTTTCGTACTACCCACAAAAAATAAAAAATATAGGTTCTCAGTTAATCGTTTAAAATTTAGAGCATACTCGAAAAACAGGTTGTGTTAAAAGTATCGGTAAGCAAACAAAGTTAAGTTTTTAATTGCCATTGGTCTAAAGGTACGTTTACACGATGCCCTTTTTTTAATGCAAGGACGAATGCAATGTCATGTGCTACAACGCATGCTGCATAACGCATATATCTATTTATTTAACTATTTCAAGCAAGCGCTGTTGCATGCGTCATTATGCGCCTAGTTGTGTGCTCCTTGAAAAGAGGCGTCGTCTAAACGTAGCTTAAGACAGCCGTTTTGCGCGCTGTACACGGAAAAACCAATTTGTTCAGGACAAGAAAATAATTTCAAACAAATTTTATTATGAAAATTTAGTTAATCTAACAAAATATTTTGTTATTTAATTAACGAAATATTTGTTTGCACATATTTAACTCAATATTTAATTAACTTAAATAAATAAGTCGGTTTTTCAATGTAAAAGTGAATACTTATATTTGTGGTATTCAACTCCGTGTAAAGGTTACTAAACACTTTATGCAAAAGAAGGTCGGGTGGCTAAAGCTGTTTCGGTAAACTAACATTTGCCTCAATTTAATAATATGGTTATAACTATATAGAGATCCGATTTCTAGATTTAGCCACCCAGTCAGATAACTTATTTTTATTGGAATTTTCACATTGAATACCTAGAATCTTACAGATTCTGCTCAACGAAAAGGCAAAAAAAAGATTTTTTTTCAGTATTTAGTATACTCCCTAGTTATAGAAGCTATACAAAATGGGAAAGTCTTATTGAGAACAAGCATAACTATTGAAATACTCAGAACAATCGTATATGTATACAATAAGTTTAGGAAGGGTAAAGAATCAGAGAACAGACTGAGAACGGTAGAAAAAGAACTGGTAGAAGAGATGCGAGAAGTGGTTTCATGTAGTTTTATTGTTAATAAAAGATGGATTGGTATACTATATGAAAAAGAAAACTGATAAAAAAGGTTAAAATAAAAGATGATTTTGTGAGTGGTGTTCCTAACAAAAAACGGTTTCTCCTTTTTTTTAACATCTAACCAATGCAGGATATGTATCGAAACCTGGGACGCTTTACTACATATTAGCTACCTTCAATTTAACAAATTCATGTATTTCTGCTTTTAACTGTAATTATTAAAAATTACTCCGAATTATTACAGTTAAAAGCAGAAATACATTAATTTGTTATTTTCTCACTATAAAAAACTTGCAATCTTTGCATATCGCATAAACACCTTTTCGTACCCTGTATTGGCTTGAACCACCAGGGAGAAAATAAATTTGAAGGCTTTAAACACTTTCTTTTTATTTTATTGCTAGAGGTACATTTTGGAGTGATTTTTCTGCAATATTATGCTTGTTAACGGTTAGATTACATATTTTTTGCATTAATATGTTGTTACTTCAGTATTCTGTGATTACCGCCAGATGTCGCAGAACAACCTATTTACAATAAAATATTAAACAAATTAAAACAAAATTTGTCGCCAATGCTTTTGTATTTTTGAAATACGATAATCGCTATTTCTCGCCCAAAATCTTAAATGTGGGGGGAGATCCCCCAAATGATGGAATGCTTAGAACTGACGCCTTTACGGTACCACCAACGATTTAATTGAAGCGAATTTTTTACTGTCTATCGTCAGTGCAAGCTATTACAATTTTTTTTCGAATATTTTATCCACTTATGGGTATGAAAACAGGTATATTTGTCATATTATTTTTAGTAAACGTAACAAGAAATATTTATTTTAAATATAATATATATGCACTTACAGCTACAATTTTTACTACATACTTATACATATATTTTTTAAGAAATATATTTTTTAAATTTGCAAAAAAATGCTAAGAACGAATATAACAATAAACATCCTGAAGTTTCTACGTGAGTTGGTATAACCATAATTATCTATGACAAGTGCATTTATATACTTTTAGATCTGTGGAAAACAACTACTTCAAACTAGACGAAGATGAAATTATATAAGGAAAATAAACGACCAAAATAAAATATTTTTTTTTAGCGGGACGATAGACAACTCATATACAACTCTCGATAGTACATTACAAATTTACCAAATTTCATTCAAATCAGCAAATAACAGTCTAGTGTATTTTCTCTTTTAAACCCCAAAATGAGTGTTAAAATACGTCAACAATATTCTGAAACCGGTAAATAAAATAAAATCAATTCGCCCTGCTATAAAATTCAACACTTTTCTAATTTTTAAGCATGAAACAATCTTTTTGTACGCTTTAAAACGCTTTTTCAACAAGTGTATTATTTTTTTGCGTATTTACATACATAAAATTTTATATATTGAGTCTTCATTTAATTCTGTTTTCCATATGTGCATCAAAAAGCTTTACTCAAAATTTATTATTAAATATAGACAATTATAGCAAACACGTGTGTTTACGAAGTATTTCGAAACTTCTAAAAAGCGGTATGCGGTTGTTTGTAACTCCCATCTCAAACGGTAATAAATTTCTTGCAAAGTAGGAGATAACCTGACGTGACATAGAGTGTTTCTACGCTCCAAGACTTAAATTATCGCTGAAACTTTTTGCTAAATTACACAGACACTTACAATTAATTTTATAGTTTTTTAACACCAAGCATTTAAGTACATAAAATATACTCACTCTATGAATTTCAGGTAAAATTTTGTGCAAAACAAAAAGTAATAACTAGAGTGGTCAACTTTCGTCTGTGCGCTAGGTCAGTACTAAGTTTCATATATGTGATATTAACGTTTAACATAAGTATACAATACAGTGTCGGAACAGAAAACATTTTCTTTTATTTAACTCTAAATATTAATAATATACCCCTTAGCCCCTTGTCTTATTTAAGTAATAAAAATGGTATAGGATTGCTGAAAAGTTTGTGGCATTAAATGTTTCAAGATGTTTCTCACTAAATCGCTTTCGTAGCGATGATAAAACATGCTTGTATTTTGAAAAAGATCGTTCGACTCCTACGGATGTAACACACACATAATTAAAATAATCTTTACAGGTAGATAACAAATCACCACCACCAATGTGTTGTCCGATTTGTGCCAGCACAATAACTGTTTATCGCACACTGTACAAATCCGTTTTGGCATCACCATAATGTAAATCCTGGACTTCACTGATATATTTTTTACATTATGAAACAATGGTCGTTTTCTGGGATTTTCTACGTCCGACATTGTATTACATTTACAATGCGTAAAACGTTAACGGTGAATTGTACTCGCATCAAGACTCGACTAACACTGATACTCTATGGACGAGAGGGTGCTTTTTGCATAACGCTAGGCGAGTGCGGCCCGTGTAAGCAGACACGTCTGACCATCTAGTAATAACTTTAGATTGCGAAAATCGTCACTACAATATATCACTGAGAAAAAAAAAACTGTTGATTCAACCTATAGTTGGTTAAATCCAACCAATTTTTATATTTAAATATGCTCAAACCACTCGAATGTATAAATCAATTATGCAGAATTGCTTGTACGAAGGTTGTTGATTCAATCTGCAATGATAGTTCATTCAATAATCTTCTAAATGCTGCATAAAGAAATTAACCCTTTTAATTCAAAATTTAAGGTATATTTAACCAATGCACTCAAAAGACGATGGGTGTTGGGTTAAGTGTTATTTCAAAGTAATTACGTTTATTGTATTAAACAGCAGTATTATGTTGAACCAAACGAAGAACTGTTTTTCAGTAAATATCGTAAATAATGTTTGCATTGCTGCAAGGAACTACACGGACATTCATTCGTTTTGCAAGTAAGTGGTTCAGGTATTAACATATCGCCTCATATTAATAACATGAAGTGTAAAAGAACTCCAAGACGGAATATCGTATATACTAAAAAGGAACAGCGCTTATGAACATATGTATTACCGCCACGGCATCGGCATACTAAGAGCTCACTTCCGACCTGCCGATTGCCGTGATATGATAAAAGAAGGATGAAAAATATGATTTCTATTAACAAAGTCGGGGAATACACATGCTATTCTGCTGGGCGGTTGTACGCTTCGATTTACTCCATATTATCTCCAATCCGCATGCTATCGCTGTCTAATTGCAAGCACTCACCGCTATTCTCTCCCTTGTCTAACTACTACAAAATGCTATCACCACATCGCTCTTTTCAATTTAAATCAATTCAACTTAGTCCTCATTCAATGTACTGCCAGATGATGGGAATTTCGCTCATTTCTTAACAAGGCGTTACTGGATATTAGGATACGGCCCTCAAATTTTATAGCAGTTAGTAAATTTTGATCGCGTCAGTAATTTTATAAAAATAAATGGATATTATACGCTCGAAAAGAACTTTTTATTGTGAAACAATTTTACGGTGGCAACTCAGCAGAAGTTACACATGATTTATTTGCAATAATTATCCCGAAAGATCAATTCTTAGCGCGACCACTATTTGTAATACAGTCCGACGTTTTGAAACAACGTGTCCATTAATAAATAACAAAAATAAAAATGTTGTAGCGAGAAATGTCAGTAATATCGAAATAATTTTGTGCATTAGTGGAATAAAATCTTAGTATGACATCTAGATAAATTGCTCGCAGATGTAATATTAGTGCGACTCTTTTGAACCTTTTACGTAAAAGTGAATAATGGTCGTACAAAATTAGCACATCCCAAGAACTTTACCCAACGATTACCGTCTGGAATTTTAGTGAATGAATAATTAATAAATATCCCGAACATGAATATTTTTTTCAATAATATACTATTTACCCACGTATAAGTACTTTATTTGCAATTGTTAGGTTTCTTAGAATCTATGTTTATATTTTATTTAATTATTAACTTTTAAAACCGCTTTTCATCCTTTTTTTTTCTTTTGATATTGTTTATGAACTCTATCACTGGAATTTATAGTTTACATTATCAGATGCTTCGATAGAAAAATAAGTAGGGACAGAAAAGATGCATGAATAGATTTTAGTTATCGAATAAGTATTGTTTTATTATTTCCTTTTTCACTAATACAAATGTAATGCTGGATTTAATATTACTTTTACAGACTTCATAAATAAAGCGAGAAGAGAGAGGTTCAATTTAATTCGACTGAACTATCACAATTCGCCGAACGTTAATGAATCTGTCTTGGGACTTCCCATTTTCAGTCGCCCAGAATGCAATCGATAGCTCGTTACTTTTCACCCGGTATAATTTGTCAGTAGTCGCTTTAATAATCACAGCTCCCATTAATTGTTTACCTGAAAAATATACGCACTAAAGAATAGTTGCAATTTCTCTTGAAAATTCCAGAAGCATATAAAACGAGGTTACCAAAAATTGAAAATACTAGGTATATCTTATACTTTTTTTTGATAATTTTACCCTTTACGAACACTAAAATACAAAATTCACCTCTCCCTAATTTCGTTTTCGTGAGTAAATACTGTATCTAATTTAAATGTAAACATATCCGAGACGGCACTCTACGAAAACTTAAGCGCTTAACAAAACAAAGAGAACATTTTAAGCACACACAGAGAAACATTATATTTATTAAATAGAAAGACATAATACTGCAGGCAGCCGTGAGTTTTGAATTTGACCGTACGTTACTGGAATTTTAAGCAGGATTGTAAACATTTTTTAGTGTGTTCAGAATAATATTCTATGATGGTATTATTTGTGCAAAATACGCAAGGTTACTGGAGGGAAATAGGTAAAGAAGCATTTTTAGAACAAACAGGTGTTCATCGAATTTACTACTGTATAGGTAGATAGTTGCTATAATAACGTTAAGACGAAAGCACTTGTGAAGACCAGATTTGGGAAAAAGCTATTTCAACGTCATAATTGCATTAAGTTTGCTGCAATTTTGATTAGCCCAATCCTTATTTCTTAACAACATTGATTTTTTTCTAGGTTTATATCTTATGTTCCTTCGATGTAACATTACACAAAATCGTATCTGCGCATACATACATGTAATTTTTTTAAAACTTTATTAGAATTTTAAAAAAATTTAAACATATTTTACGGTAAATACTAAAACCAGTGTTTGAGTTAACAACCGATGTGTTCCTCTTCACATTTTTAGTTTTGTGTGAAACTATATTAAAGTGTTCGAAAGCGAAAATAAGTATTCGTTACAAACCGATCATATACACTCAGTGAACTAATTTTATAGTTCCACTTACGTTTAACGCAAATAATTATTTGAATTAGCAAATAGAATTCAACGAAAATATGCATTTCTCCGCCTCAGTGTGGTAATCATTATTATTAACTATTTACTTGTTTATTTTAGGTGGAAACAATCGGAGATGCATACTGTGTAGCCGGCGGTCTACATAAGGAAAGCAAAACCCACGCTCAGCAAATTGCCTGGATGGCACTAAAAATGATCGATACATGCGTACATCATCAAACCCATCAAGGACAGCCAATAAAGGTAAATATTTTTAATAGCATTTTAATATAACGAAACAATTTAAGCAGATACTATCAAACTACCCTTTTTGCAATCTACTTTCATTTTCCATCTTCAAGAAAAAATATTAACTAACACAACTTAGAGATCAAAAACATGTTCTTTTCAAAAAAAAGAACTTTACTACTGTATGTTTTATAATTTGTTGGAACTATGTTTTTGCATAATAATAAAACAGTTGTATTAACCCTGTTGTTTTAAAAAAATATTTCATATAATTAGATTGAGCACCAGAGCGGGAGAGGGAATAAAAATAATATTATATTCCTTGTCTCCGGTGTTCCTCATTTAAGAGCTGGTGGTCAACAGTTGAGCCTACTTAAACATAAACAGCCCCTTAAGCCCTTATCGTGCCATTACA
Source organism: Protaetia brevitarsis (assembly GCA_004143645.1). NCBI lineage: Eukaryota > Metazoa > Arthropoda > Insecta > Coleoptera > Scarabaeidae > Protaetia > Protaetia brevitarsis. The sequence continues at coordinate 36,548 of RXPK01004403.1, forward strand.
TTGCTGCCATCTAGGGTAAGAAAATGTAATATTTGGTCATACATTCTAATACGAATTAAACCATTCAGAGGGTCCTTAGTTCCCTATCTTTATTTCTATGTTTGTTTTTTCGACGCGAGTGAATATTTCATCCTGATCTGTATACTCTCGTGCTGGTTATATGTAACCATGGCATGTAAGTTATTGCAGTAACTCGCATTTGTTCATCCTCTGCTCACTCACCACTCAACCCTATGACCCTATGAGTACTAACACCGAACAACGCCATCTATCCAGTTATGAATAAATACATACAGGCTATTCCACATAAGTGGTTCATTGAAAGTTTGTGATGTTCTATTATTTACTTATATTGTCACTTCCGGTTGACCGGAAGTGGATGTCAACTTTGTTATTTTAATTATTTTAAGTAGAACGATATATTTTTTTATTAATTTTTGGATTCTACGACCATAAGTACATCAGTTTTCATTAGCTATTCCTATAGCTACATGTTGCCGTTTTTGAGTTATTTAAGTTTTTCTTTTTCTTTTAGTAATAACCATTGCATCATTCAGAAATTAATATTTCCGTTAATACTGCAAGTATAGACTCCAGATTTGCTATGTTATGAATGTAGATATAACTAAGAAATGGTACGCACACTTCATATTCTAACTTAAGGGTGTTCAAAACTCAGAAACATAGTGACTTATTTTCAAATGAAGAAAACTTTTTTTTTAATGGAACATCCTGTACTTTAATTAGAAATTAGGAAAAAAAAATCATTTCCTATCACTTTATATCAGCATTCCCTATAATACCTATCTAATAGATTTTGAGATATGAGAGACTTTAGTTTAGCACTATTTTCTCCTTATGGTTTTTTTAAAATTTGGTTTAAGGCACAACTTGGCTTTTTGTTATATTAGACTGTATACATTTAGGTTTACTGTATACTTTTTTCAGTTTTTTTTCTGTGTGGTAGAGCATGTAAATAAAAAATAAAATCTCTTTGAATGATCTTAGTAAGAGCAATTTGTTATTGTTTATTTTAGGGTTAAAATAATTGTTTATTCATCAATTTCAGGATTATCTGTATGTATGTTTCAGTCCTAGTAGTTATAAATGTATCGAAATATAAAAAAGAAAATTATAACAACAAAACAATATTTATTTCCGTACACACAGTTGAAAGTTATTGTTATTTTTCCTTTTTGAAGGGCGGTTTTTTTTGGGTTGAGTTGAATGTGTCAATCTGATTTTTTGTTATTTAGTAATGTATGTATTTGGGTTCATTATATATTTTTTAAGTGCTTTCTGTGTGGTAGAACATGCAAATAAAAAAGAAAAATCATCGAGCGTCTTCAGGATTATGTTATACATTTCAGCCCAAGTAGTATATATATATATTTATAGGAATTCAAAGAAAAATACTGTTAAGAATTTCTTCTCACAGAATATTGTTTTATTTGATTCTTGTTAGCATTTTAAGCCTTTTAGTGACGTTTCGGGCCCTAAATTTATTTGGCCCTTCTTCTATCTATATATATATATATATAAGTATATATATATATATATATATATAAATTCACCTTCTCGAGTCACTCGCGCGTGTTTCCTCCGAGCGAGGATTAGTTGGACGTTTCGGTGGCATCACAGCTTACCTTTTTCGACTTCTAGTTCACTACTGGCGTTCGAAGACTATTTACATGTTTAGCGTTGCCGTGTAAGTATCCCTGAGCCAATAGCACATGGCAGCCGCAAACAGGGATACTTACACGGCAACGCAATAAACATGTCAAATAGTCTTTCGAACGCCAGTAGTTGACTAGAAGTCGAAAAAGGTAGCTGTGATGCCACCGAAACGTCCAACTAATCCTCGCTCGAAGGAAAACACGCGGGAATGACCGAGAGGTTAATTTATATGTTTATACCCGCGAGCAACCTTAGATATACCATATATATATATATATATATATATATATATATATATATATATATATATATTTGCTGTATTAATAATGCCTGGCATTTGGGTTTACTATATACTTTTTTCCAAATAAATTATTTACAGGTGATATCATATGAACTGAGAAATATGCTCTTGATTTGCAACCTTCACTGATTCTTCTGGGAAGAACGAATAGCTCCAAATAAATATTTCTATCATCTCCATCGCTTATTTATTTGTTTAAGTTTTTTCTTCCAGATATTTTTATTAGCAAACCACCGTTATTAATACACTTATGTGACTTAACTTACTTTCTACAGCACTGCTGTGTATTCTATATAAGGAAATTACATTAAACATCTCCAAACTCTCACAATAAAATAATTGTCATATTGAAACAAATTATGCACTTCTCAGAAGATTAATTAAAGAAATATGTATAATAAATGTATATATAATATAGCGGTTCTGTTCAACATTAAGAAAATCACAACAACTATAAATACATAGCTTGTTGTAATAACAAATGTGGATAGAATTATGTTGTTACTAGAACAATGAATACCTAACAGAGGTTTGATTGATTTATATTAATATGTTATATCATATAAAAATATATACATTATACCAAAACGCATATATTTATAGGTAACAAAAAATCAAGTCGAATTCTTAAATCCAACTTGAAAAACCATCCCTCAAAAGGAGGAAATACTCATAACTTCGAACAGCGTGTACGGAATTAAATATTATTTTATTGTTACAATATTCTTTTCTATATGTCGATGCTTTTATAGATACTAGGGCTGAAATGTACATATAAATATTCCTGAGTTCGATCGATGAATAATTATTTTATCCTTAAAATAATCAATAACCCAATGCTGCTGCTAAGGTCAAAGAGGTTTTATTTTTATTTGTATTACTTCATTGAAAAGAACTTGACGAAATATATAATAAACCAAAAAGTCAAATTGGCACCTTAAACCCAACTCAAAAAAAATCACCCCTCAAAAAGGGAAAATATTAATAACTTTGAACTGCGTGTACGGAATTAAATATTATTTTTTGTTACAATATGCTTTTGTATATTTCGGTACTTTTATAACTAACAGGGCTGAAAGATTTATACAGGTAATCCTGAAATTAATCGGTGAATAATTATTTTAACCCTAAAATAACCAAAAACAAATTGCTTCTCCTAAAATCATTCAAAGAGATTTTATTTTTTATTTACATGTTTAACCACACAGAAAAAACCGAAAAAAAGGATATAGTAAACCTAAATGTATACAATCTAATATAACAAAAAGCCAAGTTGGCACCTTAAACCAAACACAAAAAAACCACCCTTCAAAAGGGGAAAATAGTGATAACTTTGAACTGATAATGAGTGTAGAGAAATAGTTCTTGATTTTTTATAGAATGCCCATACTCAGTGTTTACTTACATGTTTTTTTTTGAACGTGATATCTTAAGCAATTCCTGAGAAAAAAAACATTGAATTTTTCCACCCTTATGCTACATATCTGCGAATGGGGTGGTCATCGATTGAATATAATTTTGATATTTACAGTATTGTTGACGCAGTACTTATTTGCTTTAATTTCAGCCCGATAGCTTTAGGGACACTTTTCAATACCTTATCGGAGCAGAGCCTTTACGCCTTCCTTCACTCCAATATAAAAAAAAAAACTGATAAGATCCCTTAAATGTTCTTATCCTCCCTTCTCTATATCGGAAAAAATAAACCGGCCTTTGTGTTCAAATCATTAACTTACAGGGAAATGCGAGCTCTTATAAATGTGGGGATATTTATAATTCGGCAAAATCGTAGAATACCCAACTACCAAGTCTAATAATAATCAATCTAAACCCTTACTGCTATATTTTTTTAGGAATATAATGCTTGGAAACTAAGTATTCTTATTTTTAAATGAATAAAACATTAAAAAAATAGCATTTGCTAAATTAGTGAAAACATATAAAGTAAAAAACCCTACAACTTTCTATTAATTAATTGATAATTGGAAGCAATAGCATTCCGCGTACGCATTACCACAAATACCGAAACTTGAAACCTTTTAATATTTTTTCTGCCCCTCCTTCCAATGAAAAATAAAAGAAAAAGAAGTAAAGGAAAAAGGAAGGTTGCCCATTTTGCACTGTTATATTGGTCCTTTAATATCAATGACGCATATCTCCACCGAAACGGCGCAATACTCAAGGAACGTAACTCATTTAGGAGATTTATAAATATGGTAGGAAAAGCTCCTTTCAAACAGAGCCGTGCGATGACTAGGGCCCGAAATTAAATTTCTGTGACGTGTATTTAAATCGTGTAGGTCTCCTCGAAATTTTATTTTACGAAATAGATACCGCACCCCAAATATAACAACTCTATTGTAGAAGCAAACAGTGTGGTTATCATTAACCATGGCGCATTCTTCATGTTCATAACTAATATCCGGATACTTTCTAGTACAAAATATAAGTCTGAGACAACAATTTTAAGCTTTGTGAATTCTCATGGAAGTATGGATATCCATTGCGGAATGATACAAAGCTGAGCGGTAAGTAAATTGTGACAGCATAAACGCATTCGCACAACAATATTTTTATATACGTATGTAAATATCTATGCGTATGATGCGTTTGGGTATACACCACTGATCTTTTAGCTAACCCGTACATACAGTCTGCTCCACATCTATTTGCCCACGCATTTACTCGGGAACTAATAGAGATAAAAAGTTGCAGTAAAATCCAGTGGAAATGAGACGACATTATACATCAAATTCTGCCATTTTAACACACCCCGTGTAAATGGCCTTTTACCCCTCTCTCCACTTTATTTTTCTTAAATTGCACCCCTAATTTTTGCAGAAAGTACTCGGTAGCTACCAGGCTTCCAAATACAATCATAATGTATCTTATTATTATTATACGAAATGCTCTCAAAAAGTAGTTCCGGAAAATGCGTGCAGTAAGAGCATAAATGCTGGACTGAAGTGTGCCGCTCGCATGAAATATGATTTGGGATCCATTCTAACGTCAAACCAACCCATATGATTGCAATAACAATGACAGGAGCGCCAATGAACAAATGCCAATTGTGCAATATTACAGCAACGGAAAGTAATTTACATAATATTAGAAGAACAATAAGTCTCAAACACTCGCCATTATTGATTAATATGAGTATGATATACCAAAATCTTATTCTATTTTGAGAAATGAAAAAGAAATCTCTATTTTTTTTTTTTTGATCTTATTCTTTTCAAATAATATGTTCAAAATGCCGACCATTTTCCATTAGACAATACTCACACCTACGAAGGAGCTCTGCTGTACAGGCTCTTCTTATTGTCTCTGGAGAAATATCTTGGCGGGCTTGACATACTTTGTTTTGTAAGGCCAAAACATTAACTGGTCTTTCGGCATAAACAAACAAACGGCATATTTTTGGTTATTTATTGGTTGTTTTCTTTGCTTAAAACAGCTGATTTACCGAGAGTTTTTCACAAATTTTTATGTTTATTTTGTATAAATTTTAGTTTAAGAGTTTAGTGAATCATTTTAATTTAATTAAGTGTTAAGTTTTTTTTATTAATTCCATTCATTCATATGTCTATTGTTTGCTTGTGTAGATTTAATGCCGATTCTATTGATATTGTCGGTGAATTGTAATACGACTGCGTTGTACGATTTTGAGAGAGGGATTTTCGTAAGAAAAACAGTTGTAGAGTTTTGTTAAGTAGTTCCTTGTTCGACTATTGACGTGAGTAGACGTATTTTTGTATATCTTTGTTGCCATTTTGTAATTCATTTTGATATTGTAAATTTCGCATTAATTGTCTTTTATATAGCCAATATATATAATTGTTAATATATTGTAAGTGTGCACATTATAGATATAAGATCATTTATTATTTTTGTTCGGGAACATACGTTTTAGTTTTTTTTTCTCATTATAGTTTAAAGAGTTTTATTTTTCCGTTATTCAATTTTGCTGTTTCATTTTTAATTATCAATCACCTCGGTTGGGTGAGTAGAAGCTTTGTTCTTGCATTTAGTTTTTCAATTTTGTAAATTTCTAGTAATTGTCCACGCTTAGTTTATTTTAAATTGAAACCAGGTGGATTGAAATTGTAAGATTTTGTATAATCTTCCTGAACAAACGAATCTTTTGCTTTGCATAGGAAATAGCATTGTCCTATTTTAATTTAGAGTCAAGTGCAGTTTTTATTTTAGGCCAGAACCTTTAGTTCACGGTTTTTTTTCTGCACAAGTTGTAATTTAACCCTTTTTGAAAAATAAATTTGATTGTTAATTAATGTCGTTGGGTTGAAAATTCTGTTCTTTTATTTTTAATTAAACATTTTCAATTTTTTGGATAATTAAAAAAGTCAGATTTCATGCACTCACAATTTACTTTTCGTGGTTAGATTCAAGTTTTAATTAGCGAGGGTAACTCTGGGGTTATTAGTTCTTTTGTGTTCTTTTAGAAGATTTTATCCGTTGAGCTAGCTAATTTTATTTTTCTTTTTCATTTTAAAATTTATTTAGCATTTTCATTTAATTCATTCAGTACACAGCAGTATGTTCGGTTTGTCTAGCATTTTTTCGACACTCACCGTATAGATCAGCGGCATGTCTACATATGCGTCATGGGTGAATAACACTAGTCAACAAACAGTAACAGAATAACGGAATTATAGTAAAAGCAAAAACAACTAACTTAAAACACAGGCAAATAACAACAATGGAATTGTACACGTATGTATGCTATATCAAATAACTTCAAATGACTTGAAACAGCGTTGACTATTTGACAGTTTGAAAAACATAAGATTATAGTAGCATGTTATATTTCATGGGAGCGGCACACTTCAGCCCAGCATTTACACTCTCACTGCATTCATTTTTCGGAACTACTTTTTGAGAATATTTCATACAATAATAATAAAAAAATACATGACTGTATTTGTAAGCCTCAAAAACTCGCGAAAAAAATCAGGGGTGCAATTTAAAAAAAAAATAAGTGGGAGAGGGGGGCAAAAGGCTATTTATACGGGGTGTGTTATAAAGGCAGAATTTGATATACAATGTCGTCTCATTTCCATTGGATTTTACTGCAGCTTTTTATCTCTATTAGTTTGCGAGTAAATGCATGGGAAAATAGATGTGGGACACACTGTATAGTTATCCATTTTGTACTCATCATTGTTGAATATGTTTGATAACAAAATCCAATATCATGAGCCTTCTTACTTGATGACGAACCCTTAATAAAATTATTTCTGTGATTTCGCCCGGCTATTTTGTTGCTGGCTTGTTGGTTGATTCATTGATGGATTGATTTAGACAATGGATGCGGATCAGGTGTTTTCTTTGTCACTCTAACACCGTGGCCTAAAGCTTTCTGTATGATTCCGTACTTAATGAATACGTAAACAAATTAGCTTCTTTAGGTAGGTTCAATAGCCTGTGTGGTAAACCTCGTTTGGGCAGATCTGTCATTAGGTTGATTGTGCCCGGTAATGCAAGCTTTTGCCGTTCCAATGTGTCACATTCAACGGCAACGTAGTTGCACTTTGACGCCGTTTTGGATCCAGTGAATGTTGTTTCAGAGCCCTTTTTCGTTAGCTAGTTTACAATTTCATTATCTGCTATGCCCTTATCCTTCGACACCTACACCAAATTAACTTGGTTGTGCTTAGGCAAACTTCTTGCGTTTTCCAAGCGATGAGAAGCTAATTTGCAGCTTACCTAAGAAGATGCGAGTGTCTTTAAGGCTGCTTAACTGTTCGATAGAGTACAAATCGGCGGAGCTTTAAGCTATGTAGGCAGGCACTAGAGACATGTGCGTGCCTAAACTTATCAGTATTTTCACTCGATATATGATAGTATATTTCCCTTATACCATATATCCGTATATACTAGCTCCAGAGCATGTTATGGTTTTTGACCCATCTGCATACTAGTTTTAGTTTTCAATCGCCGGCTTCTGTTTTGTTCTACATACATTCCAATCCAAGATGACTTTGAATGTTTGTCAATAGAAACTTGTGAATCATCGTATCACTCCCCATTTCAAAGATAGAGTTTGTGGTTTCGGCGTCATAAAACGAATTCCAACGGTCTGTTTCATTCATTACATGAAACAGACTGTTGACATTGTAGATCTTTCACATTGCCTTCACGAGAATAAACGTGTAGGAACATGTTTGTATGTAAATAATTTACTATTTATAGTAAATAATTATTCATAATAAATAAGTTATTTTGCCTAGTTATATCCAAATTGAGTTAAAGTATGATGATTAAAAACGACTGGTATAATACTCAATCAATTGTAAAAAAATATCGGCTTACTAGTTTCGGCTAAATAGCCATCTTCAGAGCTATGTTAAATTCAAAGACTAGTGCTACTTTCACAGGATTAACGTCTAGGTTTTTTTCCTTTGGTCGCCCCCTTGCTGTTGTTACCAAAGGTCTTTGCATGAGTTCTGAAATAACACCTGAATTTCTTCATTATTAGTATTGCAATATCGTTGCACACCCCGGGTTATAGTAGCCCGAATTATTTAGAGTTGCAAGCAGTTCTCTTTGACAAAACCCACAACAACGGAGATAAAATCCTCTCTCTGGGAAACTTCTGTGCGCTGTTCACCCGCTAGCAACATTTCAATGAATCTTCTTTCTAGCATGGCTTTCATCCACTTACGAATAATGTTTTTTTATTCCACGACTGCTGGAAGCGCATCTAGAGAGGTTGTCCTAACTACTATTTCCAAATAGCTTTTTTTATAGCCTCCAATATGAATGATGATAGGGTTATAGATCGGTATGCCTTAACCTCGATCTACGAGAATTGCTCGAATTCGGGAGTTAGAGTGGCTCTATATAACCTAGGCGCTATGTGATTCTAATCTGCTTCTTAATAATACCGAGAATATTCCATCCATCCAGGATATTTGAAAGAGCTGATAGCCTACACTACTTTATCCTATGTTATTATCTCTTAGCCAGCGCCTAGAACTCCCAACTTCTTATTTGCCCTCGCTCTGTGCCCTTAAAACTATCAGAACAGTTCCTTATACATAATAATATTTTTTGTCAACTCTTCGACTTTTTAATTTCATCCGATTGCTAAATCTTCAGCGTCGCGTGATTATCTAGTGTATTATAGAGCCGCTTATATTCGAAAGCCCTTGTTTTCTGTTGTGTAATATGCCCCGAATTTCTGTTCGAAACAAAGTGGAATAAGTTCATTTTATTATTTCTAAAAAGTAGTAACATTTTCTATTGTCCCAAAATCATTACTTATCTTTATTGCAATTTATTGAAATTATAAGCGATAAATAATAATGTATAAATTGAATTCCTACGCATTGAAAACTGTCTTACTGAAATGTTAACGAGTGAATACACCAACCAAAGAAACTATTTGTGCTGAAACAATAATCCCAGTAGTATATCCACGGAAACAGTCCCTTTTGGAATAAATTACAGTGCAACTTAATAGAAGTTTCATGTTGGTGAAAGTACTCAAAGTTAACGATAATTATGGCTATAATTTCTAAGTAAGAGGCTTAAACAAGAGGTGGAGCTTTGTTGTTAAACGTTACAACGAAATGAGAATATTTCGCAGTTCGGTTAATTTAGCACCAGCAAAAAACATAAGCTCAGCTTATTGGAGATTTTTTTCCGTATCCCTAAGATATCGCACCGAACGTCCGACCTTTCTGCGGGTAGAATAGGCTATTATTATTCCACTAATATAAATTCTATTAATTATAACCCATCAACCAATCAGACGTATTTTAAGATAATATATTTTATATGAGACAATGAGCAAAAGGAAAAGCAAACGCTGTTGGATCTTGTATACTTGTATGCAAATACTTGGGAAATGTTTCTTCAATATTATCTAATCTAGCTAATTTTATAAATGTTATTTAGATACGAATTCCAAATAAAACTTGCTATATAAAGCCCAATATTTTTTTCGCTATGTTAAATTGATCCTATTTACCACTACATTAAATGACAAAGAAACTGTTTGTTATCAGCGAATAATAATATATCTGTCACTCATGGCTGTATAAAATGTGTGAACCTATACACATAATGAAAGGAATGAATCTTACAAATCATAACATTTTGTTTTTGTAACTAACAAAGTTAAACATCATTGAAAACAAACTTACAAAGGAACCTTCGCGAATTGTAAATCGCGAATTCTAATGAAACTTCGCCAGTTTATAGACACCATGGAGTGTTACTTAAGGACACTATTTATTGCTACGAAACTTTAGGGGGTGTAAAACGCCTTGAAAACTCGACCAAAATTTCGTTTATCTAAAATAACTTTTAAACGGTGAGAGATAGAAAAAAAAGTTGAATGGCGGACATGCACCGTGTATGTAGCTCTTTCGATTGATAGAGCTATTTATATACGGGGTGTTACAATAAGCACGGAACGACATATATTATACTTATTTGATCGAATTTCAGAAATCGGTTATAATCGCTCCATTTGGCATCAAGTAGTGTATATAGATCTGAAAAAATGTACACAAAATTATGTTCTTTTTTCATATTTTTTATTCGAATGAGATTCTGTATATATTGTTGTGTGGTTGCATTGCATGTTGAAAGCCCGTGTAAAATTATACCAGGCGTTAAATGCCAATATGTGATAATATAAAATGCCAGATTTAACTTTATTTCATTTATTTATTTTTTACTACCTAACTGTTCACTCTAATTTTATTACCATTATTATTATATGTATTATTATCATTACGTACCGTCGAATGGGGAAATATAGGACAGTAGGGTAATATGGGACAAAAATACGTATAATAAACAGTAAATATTTTATAGTAATTTGTAGTATAGATTACTGTAAAATAGTTACTATTTATTATGAAAAAAACGCCAAGTTTTTAAAAACGCATTTTTGTCCAATTTGACGATACTCTATCTAATCTATTTAATCCAGCCCAAAAGCCTAGCTACGTTTTATTGCACCAACTACTGTAACATATTGTTTTACTTCTTTTAAGTTAAATTAGATTCAGTAAATAATCATTACCTTATACTCTTTTTATCTTTTTTAAAATCGTTTAATTTTATTTTTAATTTAATACACTTAAAGATTCCACCCTACTGTATATTTATTGTAAGCATAGTATATTTACGAATTATTAACATTTATCCATATTAAAGATATTAAATTAACCACTTTTGTAATTTAACTTTTATATTTTAAGGCCCATCAGGCATTTATTTTTAACCGCAATTAGCCACTGATTGTCTTTGTAAACGTCCACGTATAAATCGAATGATCATTTGACAGAATATTGCTTTGCCAATTTAATAATTTATTTTAGCATCTCAATACTACTAATCTACCATTTGCTCTATATGTACCTATACTCATTTACTTTATTAAACGAATTATTTACAGACAGTTTCTTGTTCTTATCGAACTTTTGTTACCAACTCCGAGATAGCATACCTCTGGAGTTTTTGTAGGTAACAAAATCAAGTGATTACAACAGTCAATAACACCCCTCGATCAATACACTAACAACACTGATATTTTACGAACCCGCTCTAATATATTTTACGCAATGTAATGTAATGTAGAATCACCTTTTATATAAAAAAGATTTAGTTAAAGATTTATAGAAGATCTCTCCACCGAGAGAAATGAAAAGGTTACTACAACATTTTTTTTGTAGTGTTAATGTTAGACCTTGATCTAAACTGTTAAATTAATGGAGAAAAAATGTTAAACTAAACATAATTAACATTAAAATATTTGAAGCGTAAATTTGACGTACATACTTACACTTAACGTAACTGATAAATGTTTTTTTTTCTTTCAGTATAACAAAGAACTCTTTATAGTTTATATCCTTCCAAGTAAATTTAAATTTTCAGGCCATTCCAGAACAATGTAACCAATTTACATAACATAATGCTAGTATTTAATTTTACAGGCTGTTAGTGATGAAAACATAAACGATACAACAGAAGAGACCCCAAATTATAAGCATAAGAACTATACTAACCCCGTAACTCATTTCAGGCATTCTAACGTAATTTTTTGTCTACCACACTCATGTTATACACAATAATATCCGGTAATGATACATACATACGTCTGTTCTATTATGTGTATATAGCATCAACTCCACCATACTGGAAAACAAAAGAATTCTTTGTTTTTTTTATATTAGCAAAACACAAAGACAACAGGGCTATTACATGGAGAATGTCTAGAGCACACAAGCAGTGATATGAACGTAACCATCAGGCATATATTGCGTATATTGCTAGCACGAATATCTATCTTCTCTCCAGCAGCCTTTATACATCTAGTTGTCTCTATGTTTTGTGTCCGGAGAGTTTCATTTGCGCTGATTCTGCTTTGATGCTTTATATAATAACGAAGTCGATTTATTTCTAATGCTTTATTCCTGCTTTCAACTTGTTTACTACAGCGCACGTCTTCTATCTATATTGAGCATGACATACAGCGTTAATCGTTTGAAGTGAAAGCCGCATTAGAACCTACATTTTACTCCAAAGTGAAACTATTTTTTTTAATACACAATACACAAATGTACATTCACATAATCAAGCTCAATTTAAATTTTAATAGTAAGTAACGAAAAAATAAAAAGGTAATCACACGTATTTTTTCTACACAGTTTTATGTTGTTAAAAAAAGAAATAAGTTGTTTGTGCCTTATACAAAAAAAAAAACATTTTCAAAATACAATTTGTTATTTATGTTATTATTTATACAAATTATGCATTGGTTATATTTAAGTCAACTGTTTTCTTTAAAAATTGCTACCCACGGACATGAACACGTCAAAACAATATGAACTCGACCAATAAACTGGTATTATCGTCAATAAATATATAGTTTTTCTTTTTACATACTCGTATACAGCAGGGATACTAATAATTACATGTCCTCTAATTTTGACGAAAGAAAATTGAAATTTTCTGCCCTGTTATCAAGGGGTGGTATATTCCTACATTCAAATGCGTATTACTCGTAAACTATCACACATAAACATTTAGCATCAGGTATAATTTTATAAGGTAAAGTCAGGTAAGTGTGTAGTAAAAATTGCATAGTGTGAAGAAAATGTAACATTGTTCATATAATAAGACATTTTGATAAATTTTACACATAGAAGTAGTACGTAATATATGTCCAGTTGCAAGCCTCCAATAGATACACCTCTTATAATTATCAACGGTTTACTAGAAAAAAAAGAAATTTTAAACACTGTCAATACTACACACTTACCCAGCAAAATGGGGCAAGTGTGTAATCGTTCCACATTTTATATATTAATAGCATTATCCTTTAGTTCGGCCAAGAGTGTAATACTATACTGATGCCTTTTTAATAAGGTATGATAACTTTACAAGATATCTAAGTTATTACACGTTAGGAGATGTGAATTTTTATTTGTAAAACTAGTATGCAGTATAGTACATCAGTAATATAACAGAGGACATCCTTATTTTAATTTGAAAAATAAATGTAGCCAATATACACACTTGTCCCGGTTACACACTTACCTGACTTTACCTTACTGATTTTCAACATACAACCTAATCACCAAAGGAGAGCACGGTTCAGGTTTTTGGGCATAAAACCGTTTTGTTCAGGACTATTTCTTAGGCACTTCGTTTGAAAAGGCCTGCGCGTTACTTATTCAGTTCGATGTAAAATTGTAATTTTACTGCTACACGCACATTTTAGCAGCACGTGTTCCATCGCTAAATCGAGTAAATTTGTTTGTCTGATTCTTATTACACCCGTCGCTCAATTCCATTTGTGATCGAAAATTCGCTATGGGATTTCGGTTGTTTCTGCAGGCTACAACGGTAGGCATACGCAAAACATGCAAAAAACAAACGAAAACTTCTGCATCGTAGAACTAGAAATTGTGCTCATTATATAAATATTTCTCGTATCCGAACTACGATTTGCGCCTGAAACACATTCTCGCCTGGTAATCAGACAAGGGGATAACGTTGATGGAGAAGGGAGAGCTGATTTTAAATTTTGAATAATTTGAGTTTATACAACGAAACCACAAAAACAAATATCTAATATCTGAAATTTGATAAATAAGCATAATATATTATTCGAAAGGACTGCCTAAACGGTGCAAGTCTGCTGTTAAAACTTCTTTTCTATCATTCACCGTTTAAAAGATATTTTGGGATAAATCAAATTTGGATCGAATTTCCAGGTCACAATAACTACACAATAAAGAAAATTGTTGATCTAATGAATTTATTATTCACTTGATTATGAATAAAATAAACATAAATCATTGCATTAAAAATCGGTATACATTAAAGTGATTAAAGAAGTTTTTGATACGATAAAGTAAATTCATATTATATATAATCTGGATTATAATATTGCTAACCGTGGTACATTGTATGAATTAACTTCTTTATTACTTATATATTCCGCTAATTAATAATAGTTGTAGAAACTAATGAATTAGATATTATACCCATTTATTACTAAAGTTTGCCAAATAATATAAACACATTTCGAAAAGATGCAGTTAGTGTAAGAGATCCAAGTCTTTTACACTAACACCACATTTTCGAAATCCGGTTATACTATTTGACAAAGTTTAGTAATAATTAATTCGCTTAATAATACAAACAACTTCACAAAGGGACAGCTACAGTGCAATAAATAAATCTAGTTTATCAATACTGTTTATTGATAAATTTTAATATTAGTATACATTATTTATTTACAAATCAAATTATTATGTGCATTCTGTCAGCATTTCTTATGTGATTTAGTCTTTAGTTCGTACAAGCTTGCCACAAGCTATACAATTCGCTGGATAATAAGTTATCAAATCGTAAGGACCGTATTATAGTTTCTGTCTCGTCTTCAAAATCTGAAACACCAAATAGGTAATAAATAATATTTGAAAAAAGAGTGTACATGTACTTGTATACATACCAAATTATTTGTAATATTTGTGTTTTGGAAATTCTCCTTATCAGTTTTGCATATCCGTAAATTTATTACTTATAAATTTTCCCTTTTTTTACCATCCGATAAAATTTTTAAAATGTGTTAAAAGTTTATATTAAGGTACCTAGTTGTAGCTATAGTAATCTTAAGTTACCAAATTTTTCGTCAGAAATCTGTCTGCTTTTCTAACCGTGATGACGTTCAAGGTGACCGTTCATAAACAAAATTGTTCAATATAATAAAAAAAATTATCCATACAGTATACTTTTTTCTTATTTTAATAAATTAAAATAACTCCATAAACGATGTTTATTAATTTTGTTTTTTCAGTGTACAATTAATGTACCGTCGAAACAGTATTGCCCAACAACTCTAGATGGATTCTATATGCTCAATTACGTGTAGTAACTTGCAAACTTCAAACAGTATACGTAGTCTTCAAATTTTATTTAATTGCAGTACTGTGCGTACTTTCTTCAACAATAAACTGGATAAGCATATTTTACTGTTGAAATACAATTGCCTCTTAGTAGAAGAAAAGTTTCTACCTCCTCCTTTCGATTACTATCTTAAGTAACTTAAGTTTATAATCGACTAAATGCAAATTTTTAGCTTTATGACAATTACGAATGATGTACTATATTTTTGAACACAAAAAGAGCCTTACGTATTCAATAACTATTGATGCGCGCTTCTTGAAAACATTACTCAAGACAGTTAATCCATCCACAATCGAATCTTATACTAATATGTTCGTAAGCAGACAGAAATCGAATCAAAGGAATTTCTAAACATTTACGTACCTATATATTTTTTTAACATGTTTATATATTTAAAGTTTGTGATGATACATACATACTGAACACCAATTTTTCAAGTAAGCCAAATGATTTGGTGGATTTTCAAATTCTACATTTTATTGTTTTAGAATTAAAATCCGCATTTTTTATGAAATTTCTCGAAACAGCTATTTAACTAGCTTAGAACCACCTGGTATCGATATACTCTCTTATACCGGAGTATATTTACATAATTTATTCAGGAACATGCGCCAAACAAACGTGAATTCCCACTGTCGGCTCTATTACCAAAAGGACGAAAACTTTTAAAGGATAACATTCTTCTGTTTCCTTTTAAGACACGGACTCGTCAATGTTTTGTAAACTGTCATATATTAACTCAGAAAATAACAGAGAATAACATTTTCATATAAATATTTAATTTTAATATATTCTTATGCATGGAGTAATGCTTCTCTTAAATAATTTATTTAGTACGTAAAGTATATAAGTAGTATACTAAAGTTTCTTTGAAAATGTCTGAGACCTAATGCATAATATAGTGCAATTATGCGGCAGAAAGAAATAAAAATGGATACAAAGAAAATACTTTGCTAACAGAAAAAATATTAAATTAATCTCTTGAAAAATATCATGATAGGATACCAATTACAGGCTTTTAACTTCCAAGTGTAGATATTTAGTATCTATATCCTTTTGTTGCCTTGCTGTACTCATTAATTCTATCATTCACAGTAGCGGCTTCTCATAAAGAGCCACTGTGCCCCCCCATTGCAAATTACAAAATTAATCATTAAAAAACTTTTATTTTCTGCAATAGTACTGCTAAATACACGTACACACATTTAAGTACAAAACAAACGTTGCTATTCCCATGATTTAAGGTGACGAAACACTCTTTGTATTTATTTATGCAGAGAAGCGGCGAATCATGAGCCACTTCCAAATTGGCTCCGGTTTCAGACGATTTGTCGGTCTCCGCGAGGAGCTAGCGCAAGGGAGGGGAGCGGGTGGGGTCGAACTACACTATGTAGGTATAGAAACGCGTCAGATTTGAATAAAATTATCTGTTCATAGCGAGCATAGTGTCTAATTTCATATATTATAATATAATAAATTTGACCAATAACCTACTGACCAACAATAAGTAAATGTTTTTTTCTATTTCTATATGAGTACCATAAAATCGCGCAATCCCATTCCTTTGCGTATTTCTCTACTTGCTCCCATCCCGCTGAGCCACGATGCAATAGGCCGGAAAGCTATAACTGTATAGCAGATTGGCAGCGAGAGAGTAAGACAGTTATTTCAATAACGTATTGTTTTCGATAACACGTTACCGTGATCGCAGTTAGCTACTAGTAACGCGTTATTGTTACCCGTGATGCGATTTCGCCACACCACTAAGCGACAAAAACTCAATGTGGGCGCAAATGCCATAATTTTTATAAACATTTGAGTTTTATCAATAAGAAAATTGATAAAGGGAGACGTAGAGCTCAATGAGTTTTTTGTTTATTTATATTAAAAAGCCGTAAAAAATGTATATTAAAGTAATACTTACAAGCCCTGCTTATAAGCATACGGGAGTACGTCATTACGGAGCAAAAATAAATTGGACCACACATACATGCTGTCACACAAAAAATGCCCCAAGCTGTAACTCTGTTATTTACATTCCGATTTTTATGAGTTCAGTACCAAATGAAATGAGTTGATGAATACTACGTTTGAGCTACATTTACTTTTTTCAAACGCCATCTTCAATTTTTGGCGATAGTGAACTTTTTTCAAATTGCCCAGTATATATTTTTTTACTACATTGCATAGAGATTTTTTCTGACACCATCGATGTACAATACATTCATTTCAGTTGTAAAATTACAAGAGAAAAAAATAATTATAACACTATCGGATCCATTCTCGTAAAGTATTACACTGTATAGTGTGCCGTGGGAAAATAAGTATAGAAAATAAGCCACTACACATATGTAACTGCCACTTGAACTGCACCGAGAAAAATATTTAATAATAATAAAATATTTAATAATCATAAATAAAAATATAATTATCCTAAGTAAAAGGATAGGGGACATAAGCACAAATTACTTAGCACTAGTAAAAAAGAGATCCTAAACACTGATACTAACAAGAAGCAATGTAAGTTACTTACGGTCTGTGTCATATTGGTAACTTATGAAATTACTGATGATAATTGAACTGAAGTAGTTAAGCCAAAGAATATATGCAGTTACGCTAAGTAAAAGATTTGCTCATGTCAAGTAGATGTATTGCTATAAGTGAACTATTCTATATTGGCTATCACACCTTCATTATTAACCTCAATTAATACAAGCTATTTGGACTACTTGTGATAAGGAAACAGTATCACTAGTGCACGTTCACTAAATACCTGATATATAAAAGGTAATGGTTTGCTACAAATATGCAATATACTTACTTTAAAGCTGTCGTTCAATGATGGTTAACGTTCTAAACCAAGAGGTTTAGTAAATATTTATTAAATAAGTACAAAAAAAGCTCTACAAATCTTCAGTTATTTACGCAACCGTAACTATAAGTACTGCGTACGGAGCAATGCATAATTCAAAATTGTTTGCAAATAATGTTTAATTACTATTTCAGTGTGCTGTAGCTTCGATTGCATTAATAATCGAAGATTTGTGGAGCTTAAATTCGCATTTAATTTGCTAAAGATAGTACATAATACTTATTACTTAAGGAAAAAAAGCAGTATTATTAGTAATAGTTTTATTTTGTATAGAACGAACACAGTGACTACCTGATATGAATGTAATGTAATGTTAAAGCTACATAATAACAACAAAAAAACAAGTAAATAACCTGAACAGACGTTCCAAAACAAGCTTTAGAAGGATAACAATTACCCCAACTGATTGAATGGAATCCTTATACAACTTGCCGATACTCTTAAATGTTTAATACATTCTAATATATTGTTTATGATTATGAAGGGTGCATAGCAAAAGATGATCTACGTATGTTAGCTCTGTGAAATTCATTTAAGTAGTGGAGTTGAAGCCCCAAAATGAAAACAATTCTTCTATTTCTAACTTGTAATACAGGTATTGTCGAGTATAGATAAGCAAACACCTTTATTAAGCACGGGACATTTACCCGTCTATCGCGTGTACATTCAACACATGACGATTATGGGTAAAACACGGTAAAACGGCCACAGTTCCCCGAAAACACACGAGATGCAGCAAAACTCAAGTAATCATAATTCTGGCAAGTTGCTACTTACTTATGAAAACACATGAGTTTAATAGCAATTACTATTATTGTTCTTGTACTAAGTATATGCTGTAGTTAGATACTGCACCAATGGTCACAAGTAATACTTTACTTACCACATATCAACAGTTTCATTACGACTATTACACAAGAATTTGTCAGGTACGCTGTACAATAGCCGGTAACTTACGAATTAATGTATTTCTGCTTTTAACTGTAATGTAACGTTAAGTAAGAACTTGCATTCAGGAAACTGGGTTTAGTTGCAGGTATTAATTGAGGAGAATAGTTGCAAGTAAAACTTTATCTATTGTAAATGATTTTTTATCAAGTAAACACTTTACTTAACCCATTTTCCTCAGAGTGTTATTTGGCTAAGCTTACGACGTTTTAGAAGTTCTCTTTCCGGAAAACGTTCCATATAAATTCGCAACGCCTAATTAGAGTTTTTATTAGATTCAAAATAAACTTACAACATGTCAGTAAGTTGATTGAAATTCATGTTTTATTTGTCGAGAAAAATTTAAAGATACACTTTAAATGCTTAGTAAAGAAAGGTCAAAAATGCTAATAACTTCAAATGACAGTTACATATGTGCAATGGCTTATTTTCTATACTTATTTTCCCATGACATACTATAGTATAATACTTTACGCGAATCAATCGAAGGCATTTTAATTATTTTGTTCCATATAAGTTTACAACTGCAATATGCCATATTGTACAAATATGGATTCAGAAAAAAAATCTCTATCCAATGTAGCAAAAAATATTTACGGAGTAATTTTAAAAAAAGAAAGTTGACTATAGCAAAAAAATTAAGATGGTGTCCGAAAGGAAATAAATATAGCCTCAAACGTAGTATTCAACAACCCATTTCATTTGGTCATAGACCCATGAAAATCGGAATGTAAATAATAGATTTGCAGCTTGGGGTGTTTTTTGTGTAACAGCCTGTTTGCATATTTGCCGTCCTGCCGGCCTTCCAAGATCTAATATCGGTATATGTTCGGTAAAAACGCTCGAACCTCGTCCTCTGCTAGCTTAATTATTACAGTTAAAAGCAGAAATACCTTAATTTGTTAGCCTGTATAATTATTATTATATTTTGATCAGACAAAAATCGATTTCCGCCGTGAGGGTTTTCATAATGGAAAAGGCAGGTTCAGAAAATCCGGATGAGGCTACCGAACATATTTTAAAAACGTTAAGGTGTTTTTAAGGTGTGATTTTTTAGAAAGAGGGCGTGTGCGTTGTGAACGCACACGAAATCCGCTAAAGTTTTAGAAATAAACACGAGCGCTACTAGACGGCGACAAGATAGGTAAAGTAAACGTAAACCTAAACAGGCTTTCTAAGGCAAAGCTGCATTTGAATTACATGAATTAATAGTTGTGAATAAATTTGGATCTTAAGATTTTACTATTTACCATACATTTACGGGACGGAAGGAAAGTTGGCCTCAGCTCTCAATATTGTCGCGAGCCGCACTGCTTATTCTGGTTAATAATAATAATAATAATAACACAGAAATTTTGGTTTGAAGTTCTTTCATATTTGCTATTAGCATAAAGTCAGTAAGGTACATCAACCCTTTTATGTAAAGTGATTTTAGCTTCCGATGTAATATTGTATCCTTACTTCTTACATTTATTTCTTGCTTTGAGTGACAAGCATTCCATTGGCCTAATAAACAACAAAGAGCTAAGTTAGGTGACGTTAAAAACGTGTGTAACACTTAGGTAGATATTAGCATACATATGTTTCACCTTACCAAGGATCATCAGTGCTACTGGTCTAACCTAATGTATTATACGCAGAAAGCCGTATATATACTTAATATGTGGAAGAACAAATGAGTGAGAGTTTGAGATGGAAATCTCATTATTAACGTGAAGATATTTGCTAAATGTTCGATCTGATACTAACAATATCTATCCATAAAGGATAACAATAATGTAGGACGACTTTAAGCCACTATACTTGCGTTAATTAACTAACGCTAATTAATAATTAGGTGACGGCAAGTACAGTGGCTTAAAGTCGTCCTACAATTATTGTTATCATTTATGGTTACATATTGTTGTATCAGATCGACAATTTAGCAAATATCTTCACGTTAATATTGAGATTTCCATCTTAAACTCTCATTCCTCCTTCGCTAACTTTCTTCATTATCATTATTATTGTTATTACAAATCGCCATTAAATACTACACGTCCCTTCTATCTGTTCTCTGTACTGTCAATTTAAAGGACACACTAGGAGTACCACTGCATTAATAGAGATAGATACGTTTCGGACATCTAAATCATAACCTGTGTAGAACTAATATTGATATAGACAGTGGATTCACTTCACATTTACGATGCCATAAATATAAGAGATAGGAATGTTATACTCCGCACTCATTCTTCTTATGGCTATCCGCAACAACGATTTATTTAATGTAATAACGTGAATTAATGGTCCAAGCCCAATATATAGCAGATAGCACTAAAATAAACCTATTTTAAAAAAGTTAACCTAATTACACTACTAAAGTATATTGTCAAAAATTATTTATCAAAGATCTCTGACAAATAACTTTGATAGCATAATACCAGTCTCTGAAATGTCATCAGGTTACTATTTGCATCGTACAAAATTTACAAGCTCTTACGTTCATTTTAAAAGAAGTACCAAAACCTTTTTAAATCAATACTTTCTACTAAATTTTAAAATCTTGTCACTAATCATCCTTTTAACCAATAAATTATCTATAGAAAAGTACTTTTCCTTTCAGTAGAGAAATAGATTCAATTTATTTTTTATTTTTATTAATCTTGTCTGGTCATCAAATTAAACACAAGTGATAACTTATTTTTCAAACTAACAGTAAGTATGGAAATGAAAGATTAGCGAATGTGAGCCGTTAACATATATATCGCATTGGCTTAATAAGATCAGTGCTGCATAAACACTAACATAAAATATTGTAATCACACTGAAAAAAAAAATTGTTTAATTCAAATAAACATTTTTCGTCACTATTTAATAGAACTATTGCTCTCAGTTAACATTTTTTTTTTTGTATAGTAGGTAAAGTAGCACAAAACTGCTCTTCGGTGTAATCAATCCTTCAATTGTAAAACATATGCTACTAGTTTCGGCCTAGGCCATCGGGCATCTGGAGAAATAAGTTTGATAATTATAATTATGTTAACTTAGATTAATTAAAATTACAATTAAATTAAAAATAACAATAAAGTGAAAACACATAACATACAAAAACAAATACTCTCAACAAATAAACTTACGTTTTGTTAGTTCTATTAAAATCCAAAGATGAAAATTTTCAAAAATTGTGTTTTATATTTAATAAAATGTATTTTATATATTGATGGAAAAATTTTGTGACGTGATGTTTTTGCATGTTTGAACTTCAAGGTAGAGAGAATACTAATGAGAACAGATAGGTATGTATATATCCGAACTAGTCCGGATGTAAAAAAACATTAAGGCGGAATCCCACGGCGCGTGACTCGGCGAATTACGAGCTAGATTTGCCGATCTACGAGCCGTGGGAATTGCCAAGTTCATCATTTATAGCTCGGCTTGAAGAGGTTTGTGTTTTCCCGATTGTTGTCGGTAAATTTGGCGCGAGCCAAAGGAACGCGCGCATTTCCGGCCTCGGCTCGTATAATTTCGACCCGATGGTGCAAATAAATTTCAGTAGCGTCTTGTAGCTGTTGAGGTTAAGAGCTATTTATTTTAAAAATGGAATGGTCAAACGACCTAGTTCTTGAATTTTTGTCAGCATACGAAGGAGAGCCGGCGATTTGGAATCCGCGAGATCCAAGCCACAAAAACAGAAACTGCAACACGTCTCCGCCGATCGTTCATGTTAATTACTTTTTAACCAAACTCTCCGCTGTCACTGGAGAAACTGAAAACCCATGATTTGCCAAGCCAACACGAATCCACACTATGAACTCACACACCTCGTGGGAACGCTTATCTACTTGCCACACTTTGTCGCGGACCAAGCATGGGCAAGCTTCGACGAACCCAAGCCACGAGCCATGTTCGCCGAGTCACGCGCCGTGGGATTCCGGCTTAAGACGTTTAACTTCCTCCATTTTAATATGTTTGTGTGCGTGTTGATATATTTCATTAATTTTTAAAATAATTTTGAATTCATACACTTTTTACTTTAATTATTTTTATCCATGCACTGTGTTATCAGATATCTAACAAATTCCGGAACTGTTTCATCGAATTCTTGTACGACGTAGTCTTTTCTGCAGATTGGCCTCGGGCGAAACATGTAAAAGATAATTTTAAATAAAACACGATTGGAAAAGGACTCCATATTATAATTTTACATTTCATACACATTTATTTGCGTGTAAGTTTTTTCACCGTAAGCTAATGTTATTTACAGTCGACTCTCTCTATATCGAATTCTCATGTAGTACTCCAATTTGTTAAGATTAGTGTGTATTAAAGAAAGTGAGTCAAAAAGTGATATAGTAATTTGTAATGTGTACGTATAATAAAGAAAAAAAGCAGAATCTTGTAGCATACACTACAAATGTAAATATCAATTATTGTATGTAATGATAAAATATTTAATTACTGGGGTTTAAGAAATCCGAAATTTTCATTTGTTTCAAAACTGTGCCGTAGATGTAATGGTAATGAAAAGAAAGTATGCTTCCACCTTCTGCAAGTTTGTGGAAAACTGATGTTCGGATTTGGAGAGGGGAACGACTGGCTTAAAATTTTCATGAAATGTCGGAATTTTTATTCGATCAAGGGAAGTTCGAAGGAAGGAGGGAATGGCGTTTCCAAGTGGATTACTATTTGGTTGGACATTATGAATTCGACTTAGAGAAAAATTCAAATTAAAGAGAGTTAAATGTACCTATATTAACATATTTTGCTCTACGTTTAAGAATGCCATACATTTGTAACCAAAAGAAACAAAAGACAGAATAGAAACAATTAGGCAAATTTAAAACTTCTGGCATTTTATTTTTAGTTAACTCAAGATTTTGTTTTATTTGCACTTGCTCCTTTCAAAGAAACCCATATTTATTTATTATATATTGTTGACTCCCAATCAGGACAACTGTTTCTCATAAATTTTAAGAAAGAAACGAGGGTACTCAATTACTTTCAAGAACACAAAGTTTTTTAAGTTTCAAGAAAAGCCCTTTTACTTTGCTGTGAGTCAAGAAATGAGACGTGTTAAACGAATCTATGTACACAACTAAGTACATATCCAGAAAATGAATAGAGGTTATTTTAAAAT